>JAQFZC010001124.1:0-34125 GCA_034695205.1 Dicyrtoma fusca
AAAAGGCTAATTTCTTGTTTTGACCTTTTGAAAATGATAATTTCTTGTTTTGACATTTTTAAAAGGGTGAGTTACTAGTTTTTGCGTGTTTTGAAAAGGCTAATTTCTTGTTTTGACCTTTTGAAAATGATAATTTCTTGTTTTGACATTTTTAAAAGGGTGAGTTACTAATTTTTAGTGTTTTTGAAAAACAGTTTCATTCTTTATACCACGGACCGTTTTGAAAAAGTTAAAAATTTCCAAAAAAGGAGTACAGTTCGTCTGAATCTTCTGCTAGCATAGTGGTTCTCTGAAGGAATTCTGAAGTAGTTATTGAAAGAGCCCTAAATGTACGAGAACGCATCCTTTTGTAGTTGAGATATGTCTGAATGGTTGTATAGTTGCAGTTATACGGAGACATCGGCGTCATGTATGGATGGACGGATGGATGGAAGCGGCAGATCGGATTCAAACCTTTGAGAGCCCATGGAAGTCTGGACTATGGAGAATGGAGAATGAGAAATGGTGAGCTATTCATTGGAATAGTGAGAATAACAAGAGTGTGAGACAACAATAGAGAGGCAAACCTTTACCTGTTGTAATCACCATGGATAAGTTATTGACAACGAAGAGACGAAAAAGTACGAGAGACGAGGCAGGGGGCTCCAAAGAAACGACTACCCCCGCCAGGCATTCCAAGTCCAACAAACACCTTAGATCTTGTTCAACGGCATTAGCACAGCACTCTCCACGGCAGCCCAGCTCTGACTAGACCTACACTATGTCTGCTTTCTACACCTTCACAGGCCCAACCAACCTCCTGTCTGAAGGCTCATTACAAAACCCATAGTCCATTGTGAATATTGTAAAACTACCCTCGCTATATCCGTAGCTACATAGAGACACTAACTAATACAAAAGTACCAGCACATCTCCAGCTCAGACTTCATCCCACACTCCACTCTCCTTCAGTCCTCATCATCGTCGGCTCTTGTCAACGTCAACAGTATCTATCAGACCAATCAGACACACCACATTAATTCCCACGGATCAGCATCTCCTAATCATTATTATTGTTATTATTCCTATTAGTAGACTCATAACCATCCGACTCACGATTACGACGTCCGAATATTTTCTAGCTTTTCATTTTATTTGGATTTCCGTCTCAAATTGTACTTACTGCAAGAGCTACCAGCATTACTGACCGTGGAACAGTGAACAGTGGTTTCATACACACAATCTGAAGATTTCTCCTAAAATCGTCTAAAAACTAGCTGGATTCTAGATTGGAATTTGGATTGGCAGTATCAAGTGTTGTGTATTTATCTGTTGTGTGTCTAGCAGTGAAGTGAACATCATTTATTGTGGGCGGGTTCCCCGTCGCCAACATGCTCCTGGAGAAATGTCACCATTTCTCATGCTCCAAGCACAAATTCTCCTGTAAGTTCTTCGTTTGTTTGTAGCTTTTAGTATTTTTTCTTGATTTGAATGCCATTATGGTTTTAGCGCTGCGTACATGTAGAAAACAAAGTACATGTGTTTGGCGTAATTGCATATCAACACAGATTATGAAGGATTTGACGAGTGACCAAGGCTGCCAACAAAATGTAGTGTACTGTACTAAGTTACTAAGTAGGTAGTAGGTAGTTCCAACTACAATCAATAATAAGTTTGTCGTTTTGAAAGGACATGTCTGCATTTTATTAATTCCTGAAGACAGAGCCAGCCCTATCAGCGCACATTTTATTCCATAAGCAGAGAAGGGCAAAATATGCGTCTTGATTCATTATGCATTATGATCGAAACTGTCACCAATGCAATGGTAGGGACGCGAGCTCGTCGATTTTTGAAATGTAGAAGGAGCAGGATGTTGAATGTTGAATTATTTAAGATGAATAACACTGGGATTGAATATTGATGCAATTATGACAGCTTAATATGTAAATGCGTCATAATTTTAATGTAGTATTCAAGTAATCTTTGTTATCTATCCAAATGGAGAGTTGAGAGTGGTGCATGGTTGATTACTGAGGTACCTACGTAAGTATTGAGCTGATTGCAACTTTGTGAATCACAAGCTTCAGTAATTCTAGCATGCTTTTTCTATTAAAGATCGATAAGATTAACATGGAGATAATTATTATCATTGTACTATTGGTTGAGCTGGAAAGATCGTATAATTAAATTCAATTCCAACTGCCCACTACACCCCACAACTACTGCAACTGCTACTGACGAAAGTAAGTTATTATTGTGAACTGTAAAAACTGTAAGGCTTTCAATTTGAACGTCAAACGATGCTCGTTTTACTGCCCTATGGTTATACGGTCACTCAAGTTCCATTCTTGATCAGTTCTTGAGCCTGTTTTGTACTAGTGTGGAAAAAAATGAACATGCTGTCGATGTATTGCTGACTTTACATTGTTAGCTTCGACAATCGACATCGACATGGCCGATGGACGTCCGTGCGTACAGTTAGTAGGCAGTAGTTTCAATCCCCATCACTTTGCCACAGATTTTGAGACTGGGAGGGAGACTTTGGAGGCTTTTTGGAGTAGAGTTGATCAGTGCAGTGGCAGAGCAGTTCTTACACTTTGTATAGATATAGGTATAGACGGACATTTTTTTACGGAGCCTATACATTCTAGTACTTGTACGTGTTGAAAATTCGTAATGATAGATGCATACATAATCGTAAACATAATACGTAAAAGTTAATTAGAGTGACCAGACGAGTTTTCACACTTTTCAATCTGTATAGCCTCAGCTCTTGAGTTCAATTTTCACTTGTCTACGATTACTTATGCGTATCTATCTCTCTTAATATCTCATCTTGTTTTATGTTGGTCCACACACCTGAAGGAAGGAACGACGTGAATGTGTTAGGTATTGGCATTGGCTTGGCGTCTCGGTCTCGATCTTCCTTTGCTTTGTCAGGATTATACTGCCGTGGAGTGAAATGGCAGATTCTCTATGCATATCTGTAGCAAGAGCAGGAGCCAAAAGAGTCAACCGATGGACAAGAAACTGTTCAGGATTTAAAAGACAGATAAGAGATGACAGGGATTATGTTGGTGTGCATGCTCGTGGTGTGTTTTGCATAATTTTACCAGCTCCAATTTGCAATCAAGTACAGATGCCTATCTCTCTGTATACAGTTACAACAACTTGCTCCAAACGTACAGTCCATTCGCAATTCACATGCACTTGGCCGATGAATTGACAATTTAGTTGCTGCTCACACACTTGTTTAATTGGCAGCGGAGTAATGAGCGTTGTAGGTGGCGGTGGCAGTTTTATATCTTTGAAAAAGAGTAGAATGATAAATTTTTAATTTTGTTTTTTAGACTTTCCGTTCCATTGATTAGTGGTTTCGGTGCTGACTTTCTCTGCAATCGAATTCCAGGATTAACACCCAAACAGAGAGAGATTTGTGAGGTGAGAAAGTTTTGAATTAATTACATATTTTTTTTTACTTTTTATGGATGCCTAACATCTTGTTCTTGATTGTTGAATATTGTTGAGCTGCTTTCCTAAATGACAATGCAATAATGTAAGGCCCCTTCCTATTCAGATTTTGATTGTTTGCTTTCATTATTTATTTCCAGACTGCCCCAGATGCTCTCGCCGCAATTGGTGAAGGAACAAAACTAGGCATTTCAGAATGTCAGCATCAATTCCAGTTCAATCGTTGGAATTGTACTCCAGTTGGTTCCAGTTTTGGTCATGTCTCTGTCATAGGTATGGACTTTTTGGTGCTGTAGAAGCCATTTTTGTTTTTCCGTATGTCTATTCCTCTTCCCATTCACACATTTAGTTTGAGATAATAAAAGAGGGACCGAAATAAAGGTCGATGGAAGTGGGAGAGTGGATTTTTATGCACTCTTTCCCTTATTTTTCAAAATGCAGAAGAGCAGCTTTATTTTTTATTTTTGTTATTCTTAAAGGTAGACAGTATGTATTAGGGTCTAGACAAATAGTAAAAATAACTTGGTATATATATGTATTTTAGCTATAATAAACATCCGTTTTACGGATTAAAGCAGAAAAAATAAAAATCTTTTATTGGGTTGAATTCTTTGTTGGTAGAAGCTGCCTTTTTAATACTTTGAACCGTTCAAGATAAACGTAGGTAATCACGTACTGTTTTTGTTTTGCTTCGTTTGCGTTCAGTGAAAAATTTTGTTGCATTACTTTCAATTCTTTAGCAGATACCAGAGTCTTTTATATAGTTTTATGTTTATCATAGTGGTATGGGGATGTAATTACTGCTGATAAATTAATATGATGGTTATTGTTATTATGCGGTGGGGTTGTAAGTTGTAGGAAGTATGAATATTAATGAATTATAATTTTGTGTAAATGTATAAAAGTGTGGCTATAGATTTATCCGTTTAGGTTAGCTTTGTACAATAGGATCTTCTTGTCATACAAGTAGGATGGTGCTTAAGTTAATGTTATTGTTATTTCTTATTGCCTGATTGCATTGCCATCATCAGAGTATAATTTTTCTGGTTGAGGTTCGTTCCGTGAGTGTGGGTGTGGGTAAATGATACATTCCAGACTGCAGCCAGCCAGCTTATAAAGTCTCTCGTCATGATGAAGCCCACAGGGTGAAAATGTCATTAGGAAGGGAACACTCATAAATTAACTTTGTTTCCTTTTCTTCTCCTTCTTTCTTCTGTCTTTCACTTAGGAATGGATAGACAGTGACTGTAAACCAAGATTGTTAAAATTTATAATAGTTGTACGTATAAATTACAAGATGATGATGCAGTGCCATTGTCTCGTACCGTACAAGATTCCTTTTTAACCATCTCTCATCTCCAAATATCTTTGGCTGGGATGATGTAATAGCTTATTGTTCTGCATCCAAAATAGTATCAGTCCAGACTTTGCTTTGGTAATTGTGTGTTATGTAGAAGGGACCGTGCATTATATTGCATTCGCCGGATGATAACTTTTAAAATCCGAACAAACACCCTGAAACATTCCACTCTCCTTTTTTCTCAGCAAGTGCAACAGCACAGAACAGAACGGTTTTGTAGTTACAGGCTTGTATGTACATAATACACCGAGACTGTTGCACCGTTCCATTGCATCAGCAGTGTAGTGTGGAACGAATAAAAAAACAGAAAACGAAAATCAACGACCAACCCTTCACTTCATCATCTTTCTACGGATGCGTATAAGTTACAAACATTCTTAAAGCTTCATCTCATCTCATCTCATTGTATACTTTAAAATAGTAACATTCTTACCGTAAATATCCAATTATCCACTGCACCGGGACTCAAATATTTTATAGCTTTCAACTAGAACATCATAAATCGGCTGATCGCCAATATCCGATATGATTTTTGGAAGCAATAAAATTGTGTTTTTTAAAATTTTGGTTTTGAAATATAGGCTTTTTGAAAAGATTGTCTTTTTTTAAAATGGGCTTTTTGAAAAGATTGACTTTTTTAAAAGCCATTCACCAGCATCTGTTAAAAACATTTGTTTTTGTAGAAACTGAAAGTCTTGAACGTTTGTTCATAAATTTAAAATTGTTGAAAACTATATATTTTTTTACGAAACTGTGCTTTGACAAATTTTTACTTTTTTGTCGGAACTGTAATTTTTCAATTTTTCTACCACAAAGATGTGTCTGTGTAATTAATTAATAGTTTCCCTTTAAATAAGTGGAGCTTCACGGTACACACATTACATTAGACCATGTTAGTTGGTCAGTTGATTTTGGTGCTCGTTATGTGTTTATCCTTTTAGCCCTGTAAATTATTCTTAGACTTATTGTAGGTATGCGTATAAATATACATAAATAAATGTTTTACCTGCCGGCATAGCATTATCAGTTTAACTGTTGGTAATTCTCATAATACCTACCTACATAGTGTATTGTTAGAACGACAGCTTTTTTGTCTGCAGACATTCATTTGCATGGGTTGGCATGGAAGATGGTAATATAAAATATAGGGAAAAAGGTTCATGAATGGATCAGTTGAGCCGTTGCTAATTAATACCGCCTACTTGAGCGCTGCACTCTGGAAAAAGCAAAATAAAATGAAAGGAAGGACGAAAAGGAATGTTGTGTAATGTGGCGTTTCGTGTGTTGTACGGATTGAGAGACGGCAAACAATCCCATGACAGGCCCAGTAAAGGGAAGACAGGATTTGAGAGAATGAAAACTAAAAAACTAAAAAACCGACCGACAACCCTTTCTGCCTTTCTTGGTTCGAAACCAATATTTAGTTTAGTGCACACATGGTTAGACGTGTAGGTACTCAAGTACCTCACGTTCCGTTTACTTCATTTGTATTGCTCTGTCTTGTTCTGTTCTAATGTGCCGAATTACAGCGAATGATCTGTAAAATAACTGGCAGAACGGACATCATACAAAATATTTAGTCCCAAGACAGATGAACTGATCTGTATATCCTTAGCCTGTTAGGGATTTGTTCTTCTTTTTTTTTTTACTCTAGAGTTGGGATTCAAGATGATCTCGCTAATGCCGCTAGTACGACTGAGGAAAAGGTGCCGGTGCGGTTGTGTCGGTGATCGTTGATGATACGGATATGGAATTTAGATGATATTTTTGTCCATATATAGAGAGTGGGAGATGATCGCATCTTCGCATCACAATCACGCATCGTAATTTAGTGCTTACATCCGCATTAATTATTTCCCCTTGCTATTTACTATTGATCCTCTATGAAGAAAGTAGACGGCGGTGAAAGAGATGCGCTCGTGTAGCAAGTGATGGCTGGTAACCTGTGCATGGAATTTCTTCATAAAAATGGTTCGTTTACATACATACTAAATAGCCTCCTATCTATGTACGTGCTCGGTATCGGATTTAGTGCGTGCAGACACAACACAATACAAAATGGACTTTAAATCTAATTGGAATTGGGTTGTACATGTTTATATACTTATATCGACAGATAGATTGTCTGGTCTTTTGTTCTTGGCCTGAAAGTACTTTTGGGCTTGTAATTGAAGAAGAAAGACTGTGTATGGTTGGTTGAAGCCATTAAGCTCCGCTGCTCACGTCGAACTGATGACTGATTCAATTGAAATTGAAATTTTAAAAGACAGTGATCGTGATTTACATTATTTGTAATAGTTGTGATACTTTATACTTTGTGTTCTCCAGATGTCCAGATCTTAGGTCTCAAGGATTGCCGGACATTTTCCACCCGGACACTTTCAGTGCCCAGATGTATATAGTGTGTTTTAGTTTTCGGTCCGTCATTGGAAATCAATACAGTGTGTACTGACTGAATGACTCGGCAGTAAATCAAAGTGAAACTGAAACTTGACACCCAAGCTGCAATAGAATGGGGACCGACACGTTTTACAATTTTTTAAGTTTCTATTAATAATTTTATAGTATTCTTCAAGAAAATAAAGATTTCCTTTATTTTGTGCCTACTTCGGTGCCAGATGTTTTGGGTGGTAAATGTCCGCAAACCACCTCAAGACATAGGTACATACATAGTAAGTAGGAGGCGGCTCGGTTTTGGTTTTGGTTTAGTTTTTTTTCTTGTATTGTTAGCGGTGTTTTAGCATAAGGTGAACAAAGAAGGACAGGAAGAGTGGACGGCATCCTTTGAATTTGTAATAGTGTTCCAGATCTATTGTACAAGATCAGATTGTTAGTAACCTTACATCTCCGATTGATTACCAGGGCAGGGCTCAACAAATGTTTTTTAACGGATAGAATAAGCGATAGACGCACTAAAATGTGTGCCCTGTGTGTAAAGGCAATCTGCATTTGACGGTACGAGGATCGACCGACCGCGTCTTGACGGGGCTTGTGTCACTTTTTTTTATAAATGCGTATTATTCGGAATTCTGATTTAGTTTTGATTCATTGTTGTGTTTGCAGGGAGTCGTGAGGCGGCCTTTCTGTACGCTATCTCTTCCGCAGGCGTCACCTTTGCCGTGACT
The DNA here is from genome assembly GCA_034695205.1 of Dicyrtoma fusca. Lineage (NCBI taxonomy): Eukaryota > Metazoa > Arthropoda > Collembola > Symphypleona > Dicyrtomidae > Dicyrtoma > Dicyrtoma fusca. The sequence continues at coordinate 7,936 of JAQFZC010001124.1, forward strand.
CAGGTAATTCCTTTATACATATAAAATAATTAGGCTTCGCGTTATCGCTTACATTACATTGTCAGACTAAAAAGGACGTAGTTTCAATGTTTAATAGTGCATTAAAAGACGATTATAAATATAATGATGTAGGTATAAGATGAAGTTCGATGGAATGAAATATATGTAAAGCAATGTTGAATTATGCCACCGATAAAACTTTACCTCGTGTACTTGTACGTGTAAAATATTATTTGGCTTGAACCTTTGCTTTGCAGCGCCCGTATAGCAGGGAATTCGTAATATAGGTACATATATATATTGTAATAGTTTTTTTGTGATTCAGAATCAACAGTGATATAGTTTTCATTTGAATTGGATTTCGTGACTTTACAGTAAAACTTTTAATATGAAATTTTTAGTTGTATGATTTTAATTGATACCCAAATCTGTTTGTAAGGAGCCTTAAAAAAGTATGTATTGCGTAACACCATTTTGGTAAATTAATAAAAACAAACATCAGATAAATTAATAAAAGGGCATAACATGTTCCAGTACTTTTACCTTTTCCCAACGGGAATATACTTAATTTTGAATGTTTTTGAAAACTGTAGTTACTAGATTTTACCGTTTGAAAAGGTGTTATTTACATACTAGCTTTGACCTTTCTGGGAAAAGTGTTCTTTACTAGTTTTGACTGTTTTGAAAAATTGTTATTTACTAGTTTTGACCTTTTTGGAAAAAGTGTTATTTACCAGTTTGACCGTTTTGGAAAAGTTAATTTATAGAATTAAACACTTTTGTAAAGCATTCTTTCCATGGTTCCCCAGTTACTAATAGGCTTAAAAAAGCTAAACGATATTTACGCGCTTTCAAATGTATAAAAAATGTTACACCCCTACGTTTTAACTTGTACTGCCTAAGAGGTACGTGCAACCTCTCCAATCGTTTATATTTTCTATGCGTGTTTAAATGAAAGGCACCTGGTACACAGAATACGATATGAAATTGATTATTGAAGAAGAAATGATTGAATGAATCTGAAATCCGTAGAACAGTAATTGCAGCGTATAAATATGTCTCGAGTTTCTTGTTCTTCCATCCTTCTTCGTTCATGTCACGTCGTATATTTCATATTTCATAGCTCGTCTACATAATTTATTATATCCCAATGCATTGGTGGTTCTTGTTGTTGTTATTATTATTGTTTTGTTATTCTGTCTGGGGCGAAAAAAAAATTCCAGGCTTGTGCTCGTGGGAACATCTCGTCATGCGGCTGTGCACCGCCCACCACCATCTCCACAGCGGCTGGACATGGTGGAAGTAACGGTGGAAGTTCTGGGAAATCACTGAGTCATCGAGACTGGGGTGTTGCTTCAGGCTGGAGATGGGGTGGGTGCTCCGCGGACGTGGAGTATGCGGTGAGACTGGCCCGGAAATTCCTAGATTCCAGAGAAATCGAAGGAGATGCTCGGAGTTTAATGAATCTTCATAATAATAAGGCTGGAAGAAAGGTGCGTAATTATATGTTCTTTACTTGAGACTTGATATTTTATTATCCAAACCTACATACAGTGGCTTAAGAAGCAAAGTCACTCATTCGAAGTATTGCTAGGTAATATCTCCATTAATCAAAGATGCTAAAACCAAGTTTTTAGAGAATGCAGAATGCATTAATACATGTTTTAAGAAGGTGCAAATTGCACTATTGTCTCTTCGCTTCTTAACCTTCTTAACCTTTTCGAAACGGCAATATTTAGTTTTACAACGTTTTAAACTTAGCCATTTATTGTCTTGACCTTTTTGAAAATGTTAATTTACAGTTTTGACATTTTTGAAAATGTAAATTTCAAGCTTTGGGCTTTTTGAAAGTGTTCGTTATTAGTTTCGAATGCTTTTGAAATTGTTAATTTCTAGTTTTGACCTTTTTTTGAAATTGCAAATTATTGTTTTGACCTTTTAGAAATTGTTTGTTATTAGTTTTGAATGCTTTTGAAAATTTTAATTTCTAGTTTTGGCTTTTCTGAAAAAGTTCTGAAAATAAATAGTATTAAACACTTTGTAAAGTATTATTTCCGTAATTTCCCAGTTTCGAAGAGGTTACACGATAAATGTACCTTTGGCTTGTACTTATTCTTCCACTAGTTTAGTGCTTCCAGTGTTTTAGTGCCCAGTTGTTATATAATTCTGTGGTGAGATGAAAAGATTGTTTACAAGTAACGGAATTTTGAAGGGAAAGTGAAGGGTAGCATGTAGGTAGTACAGAATATGATCTGTCTCGTATGTAATAATTGAATTAATGTCTGAATTTCCTTCACACAGGCTGTACAAACAACTCTCGAGACGGAGTGTAAGTGTCACGGTGTGAGTGGGAGTTGCACGTTGAAGACCTGTTGGCTCAAACTGTCAACGTTTCGGCGGGTGGGCGAAGATCTTCTTGAAAAGTACAAACGAGCCAAACCAGTGATAGCAGTAGCAGCACAACCGCCTCCCGCTGACTCGTCCACCTCCTCGAGCACTGGCAGTGGCAGTGACGGGAGCACCACTCCTAATAAAAACAATCCAAATCATCAAGGAGGAGGTGGTGGTGGCAGTTCTAATGGTAGCAACGGCACACGACCCCGTCGCTCCCTAATTTTAGTTAAAACTAATAGTGGTTCCAGTCCCGGTAGTAGTGGAAGTGGTAGTAGTAGTGCTAGTGTAAGGAAGTATCAACGCTCAATTAACTCCGTCCCCCCTCGTCCCCGTCGCTCCGACTTAGTGTATCTGGACCCTTCCCCCAATTACTGTGACTCAGACTCTACGAATGGCTCCTTGGGAACCAAGTCCCGTCGTTGCTTTCATCGGAAGGAGCTCAACTCGACGAATGATGAGCAGTCATGTGACATTCTTTGCTGTGGGCGAGGTTACAATACCCATCAGATCTGGAAGCGATGGAAGTGCCAATGCGTGTTTAAGTGGTGCTGTGAGGTCAAGTGTGAACAGTGCCAACAAAGGGTTGAGATCTACACTTGTAATTAACAGTAAACTAGCAATAAAACTATTGTTATTACTATTATCATTATCGCAGTAACGATTACCTAACTAATCTCTCTATTAAAAAGCCAAAAGTTGAAACATCTGCCAGTAACCTGTAAACATTTTTAATGTGTAACTGACTTGGCTCAAGATCCAATGTATTCTACATGTAATAACATTAACATAACTATTCAGCATTTCATTTTACGTTTAAGTTTAGCGTTTAGTTCTACAATATGATTGTAATTTTTGAAAACCTTTTTGTTTTTAATTTTTATTAAATTTGTATATACCAGTATCTATACTACGTAAACAGTACTTACGTCGTGTGAGTGTATACCAATGTATTATTTGACATTATGATAAGTAGGTAGACAAAAATGGGTTTACAAGCTACAAGACCACAACACTAATACATACCTATGTGTGTAATTATTAGAGAACATTTAAATTGTTAGTATATTTATGACTATGCTATGATACAAATATCCAATAGTATATGTAGGTATTATTGTAAGTCGAGTATAGAAAATGTTACAAGACGTAAATTACAAAAATGACCAATATTAACAAAAACAAATAAATTATTAATTAGAACTGCAAATTGCAAACTCTATTAAATATTGTTACAATAATAATAATACTGTCACCCAATGCTTCAATACTCTTCAAAAGCGCTAATTATCTAAAACTTTCAAGTATACAATTTGGCATATTTGATATTGAATATTTGTTTAAAAATTAGCTCGATTCTACAGATTACAGATCTACTAATTTAAAGTTAGAGAATCAACAACATTAAGATACGCAAGGTACACATTACATACATACATATTATACAAACATTTAAAAAAAGGTATTGTACTGGGTATTTGAAAAACAAGAATGGAATTATCTCTATTTGCAAACATCGAATTTTTGTGTGTTAGAACATTCTTCGCATTTCACTTGGCAACACCAGTGAAATTTGCAGAAACAAAAATACTTATTTTTTACGACGCGCGTCGAGTAGCCTCGATTACAGCATAGGTTCTTACAACTATCTGGCGCGGTGGAAGTCCGGTTACAGATTCTACCAGTCGTACCTACGAAAAAAATCAATTCCAATATTATTATAGCATGTATTTATGGAACTGATTAGCCAATTAGGGATAAAAAGAAAGTAAATTACCAAAAACACCCAAAGAATCATTCCTCTGGCAGTAATTTGGTGAAGATTCAGCATACACCAAGTCGTAGACGGTAGGAATCGGATCTCCTGCCTTTTTCACCTGAAGCCTTCCCCTCTTATTAAGCTTAATAAGGGTGGCTCGAGCATAGCGTTCCTTGAGATGATCCCCAATTTCTCGGAATGATGGAACTTGATGCCAACAAGTGACGAGGGCACATGAACCGGAGACCCCATGACATTTGCAAGCAGTCTTGGTTTTCTTCAAAACTGTCCTTCTGCCAGCCTCATTATTGTGAAGATTAGCCAGTATTCTCGCCTTTTCACGCTTGTCTTGTACCACCTTCTCCTGTTCTCGACTGTCCACGAAATTCTGAGAGAATCTGTCATAAAGACCAAATGAAAAATACATATGTTACACACATTAAAGTTCTCTTCACGTACAGGCGTCTAATTATCATACATGCACTCGTTTCGAATACTTAAAGACTACCTGTCTTGTACCTACAAACCTACAAAACAAATACAGCAGCGTGTGGGACGAAACTGACTAGTGAGCTGATAAGGAAAAGTTGTTTTAAAACTAAGTCATTAAATAATTAAAATTAATGTTTTAGATTTGCGGTGGACTCATGAATGCTTGTAACATACTTGTATCCATACTGAAGATTATCTCCGCATCCCCCCCACCTCCATTCATTCTTCAGCTCACTCGGTCGCACTGTCTTTCCACATCCGCATGAAGTCAAGGAGCCATCCCGGCAAGATCTAGCAATGGACTGAGTAACGGCGGCTGCCCAGACGGCATGAGCAAAAGCAACTTCTTTAGATCCTGTAATAAATAATGAGCACATAATTAAAATTAAATTAGCTATTCAGGACTCAGACACAGTTCAGCCAGTCTTGTCCGCCGCATCAGAGAGTGACAGCTAGAAACTTTCCAATTTTATTGCCCTACAAAAAAAATATGTTGGTGGTTGATTTTATTATTAGTTTATTGTGCCTAATGCATAAAGTATTGAAATGTGCCTTCAATTTTGAAGATAGACAGAACTTTTATAGGAAACATTGCTTTGAGCCTTAAAAAACGTATCTTTCAAATACCGTAAACCGTTCTTAATTTGATCTATGGCACGAATAATACACAAAGATTACAAACCTAAGGAATGGAGTGCCTATGAGTATTTACAGTGAGTGGTTATTAATAAGCTCACATGTATTCAGTATCTGTACCTTGAAAATTGGTCATTCTCCTAAAATAAGCTCGTAAAACTATGAAAAAATTACTATGCATAATCAACATCATAAACGTCTCAAGTTTCATATGATTTACATGCACCATTTAGAAATATGACAGGGCAATAAGTACAAATTACAGAACCGCACAGGTTATTTTGGCTTTCATTGCTATTAACAAAGACCGACAGCCATAACCAGCTCACAAATGGCAGGAAAAATAAACAATTTCCATCAAATCTGAGTAAACAGTAAAAGTAAGTGGTTGTAAAGCGCTCTTGTCTCATACACACACACAGTTACCCACCTTACATTAACAAATAGTTACACAGCACAGGTAGGCAGGCAGCAGGTAGGTAGATAGGTACTTAAATTACATTTATGTAATTTCTTTACCAAAAAAATACTGCAGAAAGGAATGCAATACAATACACAAATACAAACAACTCAATAATTTAAAGACATTAATAAAAATGCAAATTTTAACAATCTGACGCTGACGGTTATTTTATGACTCTGTACGCAGAGTGTTATTCCTCCCTTTAGTTTCATTCAATGCATTTCGTTTGCAATTGCTGTCACATGATCTTGTTTTGCATTATTATCACTTTTGGTGTGTCTGGATTGACGGGTTGAGGCTGTCACCCATCGGTCACTGGCTGACCAGCGTCAGTTACCACCACCAGTCCCCATCAGCAGGAAAAGAAAAAGAAGAATCAAGTTTCTACGACTGTGATGTGGCTACTCTCTCCATTTGATCTGGTTGCTTACACGATCTGCATCTTCGGGTGAGAAATAAATGGGACGATCAAATAAACTAGCAAGGAAACAACAACATCAACAAAGCCAAGGTAACACCGTCCATACCTAAATGCAGTGACTAACACCACCAAAAGACCTGTACATAGCTGACCAGTGCAGTGCGAGTGAGTAGTGCAAAGTACCTCATAATATATTATGTAGTAAGCTAAATACAAAGCTTAAAAAACTAGCCTATAACTTAGTTGACCGAAAAGATAAAAAAATTTACGAGCAACTTGAGTGACAGTTACACAGGAACGAGGCTCGGATAATTATTGAGCTATGTATTTGACGACCGATAATTCACCGCCAACGCCACAACAAATAACAGCAAACAACCGAAGAACAGACAAGTAAAAACATAACATAACAATTGACGACAGTATATAATGATGATCACTTTACGTGCTCAAAGGCTTGCCATGCTATACTTCCCTATGTTCCTGCAATAAAACTAACAACTTCATGTTAGGCTTCCCTACTAGGTTCTTTCATGTACAGGTACACACAGATAATCATAATTATAGGAAGTGGCAACCTTAAAGTTTTCAACAAGTAAAGCAAAAATGTTCAATACACTATTACTATTATACCATACAATAATATTTTTTCCGATTTGTATACCTACTTATCCATGGACTTACCTTTGCTTTGTGTATGACTGGAACACAGAGACAGGGTAAATAATATGCCAAAGTTAACAAGTTACTGCCCATTCAGATTTGTGGAAAGCATACAAATCACTGCCTAATACAACTCTGATAACAAGTATAACCATTATCCAGAAAATTCTTTATAATAAATTATAAAACAACAGAAACAATTACCTCTTGTTGTAAAATAAGAAAAGAAGCTTGAGCTTTGAGGAAATATTAATTGTGTATTCTAAAATTAAAGACAAAATTGCCTAAAATGAAATATGTGTAAGGGACTAAAATTCAGAAAAACTAAACAAATATTATGACGTCTAGGTCTAGACACGTCTTAATTTAACTGCAATTCATTTTTAGGGCTACAGATGTTCTGCAGTCCCTGCCCTTTTACATCTGCTTGAGCTTCAATGCACAAAATCATTCACAGTTCACAGACAAAAAAACGAAACTTTGTTTCAAAAGGGTGTAAAACTTGAAACCATAATATGACAAGATAAGTTTCATTCAAAATCGTATTGTAACGTCATCATCAACTGCTTTCATTCATATACTGTATATATCATACATACATTGTGAATGCAATGCAAACAATTAGGGATGCCTATACCGGAATACACTTTCCTCCAGTCAAGGAAACACCAGACAGTCAGGGAAGACAAAGATAAGTTGGGTTAGAAGTGTGTGAATGTACGAAAGTCATTAAAAGTTTTCAAGTTAAAATATTCAGGAGGGGACCTCTCGTCGTCTTATGCGTGGTCATAATTTACTGTTCTTCCAGTATGTATACACATACATCTACACGGCACAGGGTGAGCTTTAGTAATAAATAAAAATTTGAGGTATATATCTACAAATGCATTCATGAAGAAAAAGAATCTCTTAGGCAGGATTTACATAATGTCTTTCTGGTTGGAAATTTAGCCATCAAATAAATTCATTACACTATCTTGTTAATAAATCAAAACACACCCTTAATAAAGCTGTACTTTACGATTGGAAATAAAGGGGGAAACATAACAATGAAATATTTTAAATGTTTGAGTTATTTCCCTCAGGGATGTGTGTGTGGACATTGGTAATAGGGTACAGGGCTTAATGATCCTGTCCTGTTAGCTCATGCTAAATACATTCATTATTAAAACGAAAGAACGAGGAATTTTGTACTACATCATTTGTATTCTTTTAAATTTAATTAAGGATAAGTTACGAATCAACTAAAATACTCTTGCAAATAATCAAATTAACCAACGAATTCCCGGTATAATTGCTACGGATTATTTGGGTATGATTTTTGCCCCTGAAGACAGAAGTCTGGATTTATCACCGTAAAAGTATTTTAAGTAGAGAGCCATACTTTTTTAGTGACTGATCATTAACGTACCTCTATTTACCACCGAATTCCAATCAACAGCCGGTACCGGTGGAGCTGGAGCTGCTGCGGGTGAAACTACCGGAGGAGATGGAATGCTTTGAGCCTGAGACAGCTTCGATAGTGGAGGAAAGGATGAGCTCTTCTTGGACCGCGAACTGGAGCTGGTCATGGTGCGTGCACTCGCAGTGGGTTTATCATCATCTTGGAGGCCCATTGCGGAGCAGTTCCATTGATGATACCGAAATTGCCACCGACACTCCGTGAGACCCAACTTGGCCCCCTGCACTAAAGCACTCATGTGATCCTGTAATAAATCAAAATTATCTAATTTAATTTAACTATCTCTCTCTCTCTGCGTATAATCTGTAATGGATAATGTATTACGTTAATCCAATTGCTTTGTGTGCTGTAATTTGAAAAATTTACGAGTCACTATGAGAATAGAATAGGCTCATAAATCCTAAATAACAGGTAACAGGTGTGAGGAATTAGACGCTAGCCTCCTTATCTTCACACTGTTCCCGTTCTCACTGCTCCAATCTAATAGAAAGGCCTTCACACTTATTTTATCTATGTAAGATTTACTGAAGAAGCCATTCTGCTGTACACGGAGGACCCACTTGTAAAAATTATACTGTCAGCCAACGCTTTACTTGTCTTTGAACGATACAACACTCTCTGGGGGATCACTTGCAACTTTTGTTTATAACTGCTTTTCTTTAGCTACTTTTCCTGGCCAACCTACCTAATTGCTCAAACATTGCGGGTTAAGAAGAACAGAGGCTCATATATCCGAAAAACAAAGTGACGCATACCCAAAACCCATTGAACCAAAATGATGTAACTACCGACAAACGAAACCTGTAAAAATAGGAGATTTTACACGCTTTCGAAGCACGCAAAACCGTTAAACTAACGTGGTTTTGCTCCTTCAACTTGAAATTTTTAAGTACATTGAAACATTTTGTAACATTTACTAAACGTACATGGAAGAGCTGACAAATATGAATCTGAGATTCGGACAAAATCCCGCCCAGCTCTCGACATCCTGGTAATTTTCTTTCTTGCTTTAACCCCTCCAAATTTGCATTTGAAAGGCTGTTAATATCATTTTGAATGTTTCCCGAGTTGCTCACGCTTTTGTTACTTGTTACTCCGGGGATGAAGGAGGTGGATCGAGCCACATTGGCAGTCGGGTAGCTTGGGGTGATGGAGGCTTGTTCGTACCACGTGTGCAGCTCTCTGGAACAAAAAAGAAATATTGAAAATCACGACTGTTATCAAAAGCAAGACATCAAAATTTATTATTTTATTAATGAAGAAAAGATTATGCACCACTATTATTCATCCTTCCCCTTATCTTGTACCTCCATTGAAATGAGTTGTAACTAGCCAAAGAGTTTTGTATTTACTACCAACTAATGATTAGTACCTACTTACTTACGTATTTGTGTTTCATTTTTATTCTTTGAAACATCATCATGACTAAACAGTTGACAGTCACAAAAATATTAAACTTAAAAGTTTCCCCCCATCCGCGTCCCTAAGAAAGGAAAACAAACTCCCTAAATGCTAAATGAAAAATAATACAAAGAAGTACAAATCAAAAGAGTGAATGAAAATGCAATGTGCTTCTTTCTCTACCAGTTACGAAACCGTTTTGTTAGATTGTATGTAATTATATTTGATATTATCTCTACGACTGCAGGAAAGGAAGTCCCGGGAAGCAATTAAAGATTGATTTATTGCGAGCCGACACTTGGAAATGGTTTAATGTCTTAATCGTGCCATGTGATGGAATAAATTATAGCGTTCTGTTAGTGCAGGGGCGGGTTTTACTTTTCAACTTTTTTTTATCATCGTCCCCCTTGTTCTCTGTTCTAGTCTGGCCACCACTGCCAGGTCCTTTAGTCACTATTTTATATTATTGTTTCCTACACTTCTTTACTTTTTCTTTCCCTATCTTATTTCGTTGACAACATTTACAGCCCTTCATCTCGCTAGTTGATATAACAAAGTGCATAATATATTCGAATAGTCATCTGCAGAACTGTATACCTACTTCATCTAAATGTACCTGCTAACCCCTACGATTTACGACGAGTTTTCATTTTATTTTTTTGAAAAATAGTTTTTTCTTTACCCTTCATCTTGATACCATCTTTTTCATTCGGGTAATAATGATACACTCAGCACTTTTAACTTGATACCATCACCAGCTCGGTTTTCGGATAAAATGCCCCGGACAAAAGGATCCCGGATAAAACGGCACCAAAAACCGTTATTTCAAAAGGTTTGATGCGGCTTACAAACTTAATGTATACTAATTAAAATAAAATACTTAAAAATTAAGTAAAAGTCGTTTATGCAACGATTTGAGTAGGGAACCTAAACATTTCACAAGTACCGTAAAGTAAAAGAAAGTTAAACAAAAATTCTCTGTTTCCTGTTGAAATCATCGTTTACTTTTTTTAAAATCGTTATCATCATTTTGTTTTGGTTTTGGTAGACTTTCTCCAAGTCATAGTGTGTGTGTGTCAACTGTCAACTAGCGCCATATTTGTAAGGCCCCTACCCTGCCTGTACTGTCACTGCCACTGTCAACTATGGACTGTGGAAGTGAGACAGTGAGACGCATCAAACTCATTCAAGTATCCCGAACGGGACCAAAAATGAGCTAGTTATTTTTATTGTTTTTGCCTCGGGTAGACAGACGGCTTAGGTGGTTTTTAAGTGTTTAGGTCAGCGTCACAAGTCAGGTAATAATAGGTAATGAGAGCTGAAATAGTTTTTTTCTTGGTTTGTTGTTAGAATGTAATTGTAAGATTAAGTGGAAAAACCGGTTAATTAATTAAGAGCTAAAGATTCCTTGGTGGGTACTTAATAGTTAATCGGAAGCAAAAACTCTTCCAAGGTTGAAGGTTTCGTGTGACAAGGGGTGCATATGCATGGCGTATAAAAATAAAAGTACCTACCGAAATCTCTGTTTTTAAAACCATTCAACATTCAACATTACAGTTGACAGTAATACAGGACCGGACGCAATAATAGAAAAGTGTCCACTGTTCCTTCCATGACGAGGCTAATGTTTAGTGGAAAAGATAAAAGGTAAAAGGGGTAAGTCATTTTAGTATTCTTTGTTTCACTTCTCGATCAACCATGTATAAGATGAAAGGGTAAAATCATCCATGGCATTGTTGTTATGGGCTAAATATTAAGGTGGCTGGTATTTAGTTAGGTAATAGGTATGTCATTTCTATTTTTAATTATCTAGGCTCGTCGAGAGCTGAACCGGTGACTGGAGAGATGGGGGCTTGTATTAACGCTGAAGATGAGGACCTACGACCTACTGGCTTAACCTTTTCGAAACGTATCGAAAACGTTCGTGTAATGAGTTTTTACACCTTTTTGAATGTGTTGCTTATAGTTTTTGAACTTTATAAGTGTTTTTACACCTTATTGGAAATGTTAATTTCTAGTTTTTTACACCTTCTTGAAAGTTAATTTCTAGTTTCACAGCTTTTTGAAAGTGTTAAGTTGTAGTTTTATAGTTTTCTGAAAGTGTTAATGTCTAGTTTTACTTTTTTCCGAAAGTTAATTTCTACTTTCACAGCTTTTTGAGAGTTAATTCCTAGTTTTACACCTTTTTGAAAGTGGTAATTTCTAGTTTTACACCTTTTTGAAAGTTAATTTCTAGTTTGTAGTTTCACAGCTTTTTGAAAGTGTTAATTCCTAGTTTTCATCTTTTTGAAAACGTTGAATTATAGTTTTGACCCTTTTAAAAGTGTCAATTTCTAGTTTCGATCTTCCTGAAAATGTTGCAAGTGTCGTTTACGTTTTTAGAAAATGTATATTTGTAGTAAAAGCACTAAGTAATTTCAAAGTTTTCCCGTTCCGAATAGGTTAAAAAAAGCTAGACTGGAAGCAGTGGCTGACTATGACTTCGTGTTTCTATCCTGTAATAGTCTGTTGAATCGTCGGTCCAAGTGAGTGTGAGCGAGTGAAGAGATGAGGATCTTTTTATTTTTTATCACCATTGTTGTATTATTGTTGATGTAACCCCTGCCGGGTCACCATCACCATTTCAATTTCAATGAATGAACTAAAAGAGAAATGAAATCTTCAATCTTTCAAACCTTCCTTTACACTTCACATTATGCCTACTACTTCGTTCTTGCATTCCAAATCCTTCCTTACCTGGCCCGGTCTGGCCTGTCTGGTCTAGTCTATCCTGGCCTTTCTTAATTCTTATTGTTTGGTCTGGCCATATATACCTATGTAGATGCGGGCAACTGGCTATAGTTTACTAGTTAGCTTGGACTCAGAACACTCAGAAGTTCCAGGACGAAACGTCAAAACCAAGACGCAACAAACCGAGAGCATGTGATATGTGATACTGGTAAGAAGTAAAAGCAATTTTTCAATCTTTCAAGGTATAAAAGTCAGTCTATTACAAGGAATTTAGTTTAAACTTCAATAAATTCTCTCTGTCAGGTACTTAACTTCAGGAACTGAAAAGGAGTCCGCAGGATCCGAAGATAATCTTAAACATTATGTCAAATGTCAACTGTTTACTTATGCCTTATACAATCCTTTTCAGAGGTTCCATTGCTTCTGTAATATTTCAATTATAATTTTATGGGTATCCATACTAAACAAGCTACTTGTAGTGGTGGGCTACTTATTATGATTATGATGTTCTTGATTTTAAAATTCAGTTATTTTGAACACTACGTGAATGCACAAGAATTATCGACATGCTAATCGTCGCTTTCCACATCGCTCGTTCCTAATGGACTAATAAACTAATAACTAGTAGGTAAGTACATAACAAAAAGCAATGAGCTTCTTGATAGAGAGAAGCTAAATTAAAATTAATTTAATTTAGAAATTAAATTGTAGATTTGTTCACATTTTTTAGTAATTCAATTTCTGCCTCTACATTAACTTTACCCTCTAAACTTGTCTTTTGGTGTACGAAATTTTAAATTTGTAATAATAATATTTCAAAATGTATTCTTACATCCAGTGAGCAGTTCCAGCAAAGAAGAAACCCGGAAGGATGAATAAAACCAAAGAGAAGAAGCGTTTTGACTGTGCGAGCATTTTATAACTTTCGTTGACAAGTACCATTCAATCTCACATACTATCACGAGCTATACTTCCCACTTACTTCCCATAATGTCAGTCTCGTCAGAAGAGGTCTGATGCAATGTGATAAGCTGGCACACTTTTCTTTCAGTAATCAAAATAAATTGATGGTGCAATAAGTAAGTGTAACTACACAATAATTATTAACAAATTTACTTTTGAACTCTGAACTTCGTCTGCTTTAATAACTCAATCTTCTTACAGGGTTGGTTGAATTAGATACAGTTAGTTCCAGCTCACATACTTGTAAAAAAACGCAAAAAATGTAATCGTGGTAGTGAAGATGATGATAATGGCCACTAATTCACTTTCACTGTTAACTGTTTACAGAAGCCGGGAACGGAATTATAACTGACCGGATCGGGACCTCCAGAGGGATGGAACCCCTTCTCGCTTCAGAGCCAGGATATATATTAATGGTGATGTATTAGAGATGCTCTTAGTCCCATTGCCATCGTATCACCTCATATTTTCCTGTATATCTATCCTGCCTCTAATTCTGATTCTGTCACTGTTCCTCGTTTCTGTTCTGTCTCCTCCTGTTGTGATTCGATTCTTTGTCCTTTCGTTAGTGGAAAGTTGAAAGTTTTATGGTGAAGATCACTTGCTCCTAGCTACTTTGTGCGTTCTCTAGAGGAGAGAGACTGACTGAATTATTTATTGACTATGACTATGCTGCTGTTCGTCATGGCTTGTAACAAGCTCCATCGTATTTCCTCTCCTATTATGCTGTCTTATTGCCTAAAAGTGTCTCTTGCTCTTGACTGTAATAAATAACTACTTGCTGTTGGTGGATTTAGATTTAGTTTTCGATTCGATTTAGAAGCACTTAGGTTTGTCTTTAAAGACTTGGCAGTTGGAAGTTGGAAGGGGCAAATGAAGAAGCCCAAGAGCACAACAGCAACAACAGCAGCAATATCAAAAGTCAAAAGGAACAGCAGCAGGTTCCCAAACGTTTCTCCTACGCTATATTTTGTACACTTACAGATTCTGATATGTCGCCTTCTACTTCTTGATCTTCTTCTTCGTCTTCTTCTTCGTCTACTTCTACTCTTCTTGTCTTGTCTGGTGCTGTCTTGTCTTCGCTTTGCCTTGTAGCATACCTTGTCTAAATTTTAAAGTCAAAAGCTGTCTCCGCTCCGTTTAGCTGCAGCGTTTCCCTTCTCCTTTCCTCTCGTGGCTCGTCGTTCGTTGTTCGTGCTGATGTTGATAATGTCCCATAAAAGGGAATCCGTCAAAAATCCAGAATCCAGATCTTCAGCTTACGTTAGTTATGTTTATGTTCTGTCCTCTTCCCTCCTGATAATGCGTATCATGTGTCTTCCTCTTCTTTTTCGACAAAATTTCCTCTTCTCTCTCAAACTTCTTTGCACTTACTTGCTCTCCTACTTTCTCAAGGCATGTCCTTGCTGTTGCTCCTCTCTACTCTTCCATTCCATTCCATTATAGAATCTGAATTTCAATTTGGAATTTCCTTCTTATATTCTTGCTCGAGGTCTACATCTACATGACAGGACAAGAGTGCAGTGTGTGCAGTTCAGTTTAGTTTAGCTCAGTGGGATGGAAGGGTAAAAAAATGCAATATAGAATGAAATGAAGTGCAGCGTGTGTGAGTAGGGTATTACGTACCTATAATTATAGGAAGCAGATCTGCGATCTACTAAAGTCTATAATGTAGTTGTAAATACTGGAGTAAATAAGGTGAGGTGATTCTATACGATGTGTCCGTTCAAATAGAAAATACCTGAAACTGATATGCCTTCCTCCAAAGGGATACCTGTATAACCAGTAGATGTGTTAAAAAGAGATAAGAAAAAAGGAACAACAACGTGCTCGGCACTTCTGTCTCTTAACAATAAACACTGAGTTGTACCTTCGCTGCTTTCCTTGTCTTCTTGGCACATTGACAGTCAGTGTCTCTTGTTCTTCTTCGCTCTCTGAACTCCAACACACTACGAAACCACATTAACTTACAACATGCATTCTAGTGTAATGTAGCGAAAGGAAATTTTCAAAGGCTTGTTGTTTTTTTCAGTGTATTTTTAATACTGAATAGTGCGGTTGACTCTGCCGTTGACCAGTCCCAAGAAAGGGACAGACGCTGGAAGATCAAACTGGAAGAAGCTGGAATTTCAATGAGCTTATGTGTGCCTTGTGCTAAATGGTTGCTGCTGGCTTGTAATTGGAATTTTGAATGGTTTGTTACGTTACGTCTGTCTAATGCTATAATGCTCTTGATTGATGTTTTGATCCTTATCTCTAATTATCTCACGCACGTTTTATTTTGTTAAATGGTGCAATAATTGCAGATATATACGTAACACTGATTTGATGTAAGATGCAGTTAGTACCAGTTATCAAGGGCCTGTGCTTTTCCCTTACGCGGGTATTAAGTACAGTCTTCAATCCGATTCTTCGTGTGTGGAAGAAATATTGATATAACGGTAAGTAAGTATCTTGAAAAATATATAGAATCTGATCCGGTCCAAAGATTGAGTACAATTGATGCTTCTATTTTGATACTTGAATTCTGTACTATAAACTTGATTCAACTTGATTGTTCAAATTTCAGAAAAGCTGAATGAAAGGGGAGCACACCAGCTTGTGTTCCATGGATGCTAGATGTTTCTGTAACACTTTGTTCCGTCAGTCTCCATCGAATTGGTGCAGGCGAATAAGATCTATGTGAGTGTGAATGGGAAGCAGTCACAGTGCAAGAGGCTACAGTCTACATATAAATGCTGATGCTGGATGTCGACATGGGTAAGACTAAGAATGAATAAGAAGTGAACTAATGGTGAGAAGAGGAGAAAAGGGGGAAGCTGGAACCAAACTGGAAGTTAGAATTGGAATTGAAAGCATCTCCGTCCTTCCTTCTCTGCCTGGGTCTACACGCGTTTTTCATGGACAGCCAGCTCACAGTTTCTTTAGGGAATGGAAAGGAGGAGGATCGACGATCTACTCGGCTCGACTTTGTTGTATGTAGTTAAGTATCTCGAACCTTTTTACCATACAGCTAGGACAAACCCTACCCAAATACGGGCTAATACAGATATATAATATAGGTAATAAGTTTGAAACATCGGAGCTGAGCTCAAGAGGACTTATCAGATCGAAAAGCCAGTCCACACTCTACACCCCGTGAAATGAAATCAGATTAAACATTTAAATCAGAAATATTATCTCACGCTCAATTCTAATCAATTGACGCTTGAGGCTTCCTTCTTTGGTAGGTAAATCTTTATTTCTTTATTATGGCTATGAAATGGGAGATTTTAAAATTCAGGCAGTATAATGCACTTTTGTCAAATTGTCGAAATTTACTTCTAGTCAGCCTTCACTGTAAGTACAGCCCAACCCGAACGTAACAAATGCGATACTACGTGCACTAATTCAAATGTTGACTAGCTCTTCCAAAAATTAAATGGCTTTTACAGCCAAAATTGGCAATCAGACTGCGTTACTACCCAGTTTAATACAAATTACGGGATGATAAAGTGGGTAGAATTAAAGAGCGGAAAGTGACACACATGTGCGTGTAAGTACCTAATTTGATTTTTTTGTCACCCAGTAGCTTTAAACAGTACGAAGGCCCTCGCATTCCGCGACAACTGATCATAGCTGCTTGTACATAAGGTTTAAAAGCCCTTACATGTTAGAGTAATTAAAAACCCAGCTGTAGGTATAACTTGTGTAACAATCACATGTGCGTGCGTTTCATGTGCGCAAAAATAATTAATGAACTGTTGAAAGAATTATGTAAGTAGGTACATACCTACATGGAATTGAATTCAAAACCTACGTAGAACATCTAAGCAACTTGAAGCTCCTACACAGACTATCATTATTTCAATTCAGGGCTGATTACGGGGTTTTATGTGTAGTTTTAAATGTGCAATGTACCTCCTCCTGTGTAACTTCCGTAAGTTGAATTTCTCATGTCGATCTCGACTCTGCTGGATGTACAGTACATAGTATGTACGCTTGTTATTTACTATTTACAGCCCTTTACTATTAATTGTGTAAAAAGTTTGCTTCCCAAGAAAAATAAAAGCACGTTTAAGGAAAGGAAAAGGAAATTGATGCGGTGCGGGTTTTGAAGAAAAGGGGAAAATAGAGTGTGGGGAGTCAGTATTTATATAATATAATTATGTACTACTGTATAATGCAGTGCTTGTATCTTGTTTGTAAAAGAAATTTTGTAAGGTCACTATATAACCATACAATGTCCTTATAATTTCTTGTAAAAGGCAAGGCGAACCAGGTTTTTGGTGGGGCTGTCGTTGCGGACGTAGACGTCGACGTCGAATTCATCCTTCTTGTTCTTCCATTCGTCGTCTTTGATCTTCCAAGCGTATCAATTTAATTGGTTCAGTATGCATTTACATTTTTTTTATTGCGGGTTGAATTAATAGAACAACTTCCCCGTGCATACATGTACAGTAAAATCTCTCTATAGTGGTTTGTCAATGGGTCTTTCCTACTTCTCCCACACCACTACACGAAGAGTGGCCTGCAAAGTTGAATTGTATTCTGTAATCCCGAAAGGCTAGTTTTAATTTTCTGCTACTATATGGAGTCTGCCACTACAGAGAAAGACCACTACACAGGCGGTGCGACCGGATACAGAATACAATAAAGACCACTACAGAGAGATAGAGACCCGCTACAGAGATGTGCGGCTATAGAGAGGCTTTACTGTATCATTCACGGTCTTAGTACTGAATCACCGTTTTCCTTTTATATTCTTTTAAGTCTCTTTCCCTAACTACTGTTTTACACTGTAAGTAGAGTGGTAAGTGCTCCCACTACTACCACATACTTTCACATCAACATAAACATGTTGTACATACATTTGGAGGAAGTAAGTGTAATTATAAAAATAACTAGGGACCCACCAAATATTACGTCATAGGCATAACATTGTAAAAATTTGGGTTGATAGTACAGGAAACGACAGATTAGGCCCAAGTTTTCGTAAGCTCAAAAAGTCCATAGCGATAGTGAAGTACATGCTAATGACTTCGAAAGTAAAGTACAATGTTCGGACTTTTTTTTAAAGAAAATACATACCAGTTTTTAAAAACAGTTAAAACATGGTTACACAAACTACAAACAGCTAGCAATAAGTAAGATTCGAGCATCCCTAAAGCAGATTTCTCTACCGTATTAATTGAAAGCCCCCTGCGACTAGAGTAAAAGCTTGCATGGATGTAAATGATAGTGATAGTGAAGGTCCGAGTCCCACGTCTATCTCCCATGCTACCCCACATGCAATCCCAGAGTCGGAAGAGACGGCTTTGATCCTCACCGAATTAATTATTCAACCCAGTGAAACCCATCTTGTCATCTGGCTCTTACGATTACGATTAGACCGAGGCACTGGAGATCCAAACCACACCAGTTCAGCAAAGGAAAGCAGAGTCACAGCTCCCTTTACTTTATCTTTGGGAAGAGAGCAGAGCCACGTTTGTAGTTTCCACCGACTCTCACAAAGTTTTTCCTTTGGCTCGATGTGGCGATACATACTAAAACATGGGAGATAAGAACCGAAGACAGCCAAACGACCAGTCGAACCTCCTCCGACCCTCCGTTCACGTTCACCCTTATCCATTTTTTACTACACATTTTCCGTGCCTTAAGGAGCAAATGGGCATAAGTGTGTGTCCAATGATTCAATAACAAAAAACAAAACTTTTTTGATTTGAACGTTTTGAGAAAGGTTCACAACTTTATATTTTTAATGTCTATGTTGAATTTAAAGCCCTCGTAATTACCTTCTGCCTTCGACTAAAGAATCACTGCGAATGAGTCGTTTTGCGTCTTGAGCCACGGTTACGCACAGATAATCATGTAATTTACGTACGTGTGTACCTACAGACATCCCTCTTTACCTTTCCAAATTCAAATTCACATACCGTAATAAACTGATACTCTGCCTTGTATGTATCTGAAGGGTCGTAGGTACTTAATGCAACATTCTTAATCTTGAAGGGTTAAAGAACGCTTCTTTCAGATAATCATGCATGAAAGTATGAAAAATGAAATTCAAAGCTGTCTATATATATTGTAAAACTTTTATGGTGGGTTACATTGGATGGCGTGCATACATTTATATATGAAGTGTGACCTTGTGTTAGTATTTGTGTAGAGAAAGGTGAAGGTGGTATGCCTGTCTGTATCATTAAACAGTACTGTACTCGACGGCAATGTGTCCATATGCATAATTACTCAATTACTTGTGTAGCACAATGCGTAAAGAAACCCGAGACTAAAGATCCACCTGCCGATTATGATTATAATGGGCTTGGAAATTAAATTATGCAACAATTTGGATTTGAAAAGGTGAAACAAGTCTTTGAGGATTGAGAGTTGAATTGAATCCGTCAACTGAATACCCAAGGAAACTGAAGGCAAAGCTAAGTGAAGAGGATAGTAGATAATCATGGGAATAGACAGGCATTCCAGACTAGTCCTAGTTACTATTTTATTGTTTTATAATGTTATCACACACTACATGTGCTTTCCTGTACCGTATAAGTCCTTTAAAAGGTAAATTGTTAAAATCAGTTAACAGATTAACAACATTGTTTAAAGGGCAAGTTTTTTAAACCATTTTTTTACATGTGTGTAAACGAAAGCTGTTTTAGATTTGGTTTCCGTTCGTTTCAACTTTCAAGCTTTGAGCAAAGGAATTTTTATTAAAGAGGTACAGATTGGTGGTAATCTGTAAATGGATAGATTCTGTTTTCCTTTTGTGAAAGTCAAACCAAACAAAGTTGTAACACTTCTATTAGCACTGGACATACCTATGTCCATGATTGGGTGCACCGAACGTTAGAAATCTTTTAATCGAATTTTTTTTAAAGTGGCTTATAGTTTTGAAACGCCTTTTTTTTTACGTGGGACCTGTCCTAGGGGTCAAATGGAGTTTACGCACATACATAGTAGGTATGTCTAGTTTATTAGTCAGAACAGAAGTGTCAAAATTTGGTTTGGTTTCTATGTTGGATGGTAGCAGTCGCCATAAAACGCAGGTGGCTTACCGTTTTCGAGCCCACTGTACAGGCTACACTAATTGCCAGAATGAACCGTGAACTTCCTAATAAATTCATTGCATAGTATATGTAAATGCCCTGTAGGCTTTGATTTTTGTGTAGCATTCGAACTTGTATGTATGAATGTTTAATATGTATGTAATGCAAATGGCAATTCTCTATTCATTTCTCTAACTGCTTTGTGAGCTCCCGTTTTGCATAAATTTTAGTTTAAGAGTAGATATCTGGAGTGCATATAGTACCTAAAGTAGAATACGCTGAAAGTTTTAGTTTGAATTTGTTTAAAAGCATTATTGATAGCAAGAAAATAGAACCAAATTAAATAGTACGAAAAATACATACAAAACAGCCCTGATTGCTTGCGTAAGTATTTGGGTGAGAAATGTCCGGCAATATTCCTAGACACCCTGCGCGCAATGCTTGGATTTCTTCACACCCAAAACAGAAGCTTTATTTAAGAACTTCTTAATTCCCCACTAAAACGGATTGAACTGTAAATAATGTTTGTTTTGTTTTGCAGGCACAGTAAGAAAAAGGACATTTTGACAAGCTGCTTATGTGGATAGTGTATGATTTTAAAAGATTACATAAATAATTTATTGCTATATAAATAGGTAAGACAGTTTTTAAAGCTTTCGAAAACCAGCAAATAATATGTAAATTAAAACTATTGTAGATCATACCGTGATGTTTTTAATTTTGTAGACTAATATTTTTTGAAATAATAATAATACGTTTTTATCTATTTTCATCATCATCATCAGGTAGTGAACTGATCGTGTTAATAGCTGCTCCAGCTCAGCTTAAACGGAACAAGCTGTGATGAAAGACCAAATTAATCACTCATTTGTTTTAATTACTTATTTAAAATTATAAATTTACGTGCATACGTAATTACTTTTAAAATTTTGTGTATATAGTATTCTAAATTGAGTGGCAGTGGCAGGTACCCACAAAACTTATTCGAAAATTGTGCAATAGTAATAATATCACAAGACAATAAGACATGTGTTTTCATACCACTGTAGTGCATACATCCATCTATGAATTTCCGAACGATCCACGATTTTATTCCACCTAAAACATTATAATTCGTAAACAACTATCGTAATACAATTTTATTGTAAATTAAGTACTCATTACAATATAAATCTTGTATTTTTCAATTTGAAATTAGCAATGAGCACCTGTAAAGTAAAAGCTACTCATATCGAGGAAAAACGATGTAAAGGTATATAACTCTGGTACTTTAATTTCCCAAGCAATACAGTGTTTCAAACAACTACGTGATTTACTTGACCAACAGACTTATAGCTCTTAAATGCACAGTAATAGAAATAATAATTTATTCATTTCTACGACTTGACCACTGACCCATGCAACAATTAAACACTAGTTGTACTTCCAGAAAATACTCCGGATACATCAAGATCAACAATACCAAGTGGCAGAAGATGGAGACGAACACCTCCAAGGAACAGCATACCACTTCCAACACTAAGAATAATGCTACCAGCGCTAAGACCCCCGCAGCCGGTAATAAATGTAAGAAAGCGCACACCTTGCGAAGCCACTGAAAATCAAAATAAATATGGATCACTTTTACGAAAGAAAAAACTGCTACACAAACCTCCTGCTTCTCAAGTGCGCCATCCCCAAACAGAGAGTTCCTTTTACACACCTCCGTCAATTCCGATCCCCTGGTTCTCCGTACTCGAGATTAAAAACGGTGGAACTAATACTTCTGTAAACTCGACCGGTCAAACTAAAGGCACAGCAATAAATTCCCCTCCGGAAAAAAGTACATGGGAAAACAAAAAACGCAGAAAAGTTGGATCAAGTTTGGATTCGATTCGAATTCCACCTTCAAAAAATAGTACACGGTGCAAAATTCAAATTCAACACAAAAACGACGAAATAGAAACGGAGTCAATGACGTTAATACCGGAAAAACAAAACCGTGAAACTAAAATTGACAAAATTCGAACAGTTTCTCTGCCGTACTGCATTCTGTAGACGGTTGAAGATCAAATGAAGCCTGATATCAAATCGGGTGCAAATACGAAGGAATAAAGAGAATGGCTTCGAAAAATTAATACTAACTCCTTAACTATTACAAAACAATCAAATTTAAGAGCTAACGCTTACCAAAAAGCTAATTGTGTACAAACTTATTTCGAAATGGATTCAAAATCCGAGCACGTTGAGTTGCTAACTTTATTATTTTGGTATACATTAACGTAAAGAAGAAACGTTTGAGTTCTCAATATCAAAGCTCGGAGGAAGCGAGGAAGAAAGCACGTCTCTACGTACATTGAACGAAGGTGAGAGATAAGCGTAGCAACATTAACTACAGCTAGTAACTGAAATTAATTGTATCAAAATTACATGTTTTTTCTTAAACAAGTTCAAATTCGACTAAAGTAAATTTTTATCATCTACAGCTCTGATGAACTCTGAAAGCTTTCTTATATTCTTACATACGCATACGAAAATGCATCTGAGCCTTTTAATTTCAAACTCAATATTGTTGGTCTTTGTAATAATCAGAGCATATCCAACTGCAACACTAATTTGTACCGTGCACAGTAGAAAACTTCATATAAAGTACAAAAAATATCGTAAAGTCGGAATAAGTAGATTGCGACTACTAAGCAATTAGCAATGTCTTTAATTAGAAATGCCATAAAAATGACTGCTACAGTCAATTTGAGCAAAAGCAAGCAAGTTAACACTTTAAGAAATAATAATACAAAAGATGGTTTTAAATCGTCGGAAAGATGAAGAATTACTATAAGTGTAAGTAGTAAACTAAAAGTTTAATGTGGTAATATGCTTAAGCATTCTAATCCAGCGGTTTTTGGATGCTGAAATAACCAGATCACAACTCACACACTTACCAATAACTACATAATGAATGTATTTATTAATTCATTGCTAATCAAAGATGATAAGAAAGGTAAGACAAACTATTAGATCCTAAGCAAAATTTGATAATAAGTAGTGGTAGTAATAAAAAAAAATTAACTACTAAATAGAAATACATACTTGTACGAATTAATAATGTACGCATTAAGTAATCAATTGTGTGATCCAGTAAAAAAAAGTTCATTTAAGTTTAGTATCCAGATATAATTTTTAAATACGGGTCTTGTAGATTACAAAAAAGTTCATTTTATCAAGCTTTCGAACACTCGCTGTGATCTTCTTCAGGACTCGAATCAAACTCATCCTTCCATCATCATTTATTCATCCTCTTTTACGAGTTTAAGCTGATTCACATGATCAAACATTTGTTTAACAATTTCATCTTCAAATGAAACTTGATCTCCCCATTCGGCTTTTATGTCCATCATATTCATAAAAACATTCGTAGCCAAGTAGTTAATCTGTTCACCAGGGCGACAAAAATCCTCCATGAAATACTGAAATGCTTGGGAGCTAGACCTCATGAACAAATTGTATTCCTTAGTGAGTTCTTCTTCGGTCATGGTGGAACCAAATTTAGCAAGTTTAGTGCGAAGGATAGTTCCCAAAAGCAAAAGAAGATGTGCTAGATAAATATAGATCCAGTACAATACATTAATTTATTATTAATAATCTGAATGCAAATGCTGTCTACACAAAAGCAATATACGGTAACAGTCGCAATAGCTAATTCTGAAAAAAGCCGAAGATGCTAACCTCGATTTAAGGAGAGTCCTGGGAAAATTTTGTCACTCAAATTGAGAGAGTGCATGGCCCATACCTTGTGCCGTTCAATGACGCTTAACTCTGGCGAATCTTCATCAAGCTCAGGCCCTAGAGCTTTGCTAATAGCAGAAAGTGCTTCATGAAGCACCCAGTGATTGGGGTGAAGCCTATTACCACGATATTTTTTCGTGGAAGTCAGAAAATGCCGTAAAGCATTCGCTCCTCCAAGCATTCCTTGTAGCTTGCTCTGAATATCTTTTACTATTTTAAGAATAGTACCATTCTTCTGCTGTTCCCCACAAACGTTACACTTCCATGAGGCATCAGGTTCGTCATCTAATGGATTTTCCGGTAGCAAGTATCCATACTTGTTCCAGTCCGTCTCTCCCTTGGCCTTAATAGTGTTCGCACACGTAGCACAAGTGACAGCAGACGAATAAGTCCCAAGCTCAGTTGGACATTTACATCGTGGGCATTCACAGCTTACTCCACAGTCTTCCTTTAACAGTAACCGACGCTGATGAGTGCCAAAGGAAACCATGTCCGGCTGAGATCCAGCGTAGGAAATTGTAAGCTCCTCACCTTTTTTTATTGACACAGCCGCTCGAAGGCGGATTTGACATTCAGGAGCTGGGCCGATGGACCATGTGCAGTTTGGAATGCAAGAATGATTAAACCGACTGGCTTTAACGTAGACACAGTATCTACCACTTCGCTGTACCATGCTGTAAGAAGTAAACATAATTATTTGCTAAATTCAAGACCTAAACCAAAATACATAATAATATAAACAAATCCATTCCCCAGGAACTAGGCACTTCAAAAAACTGGGAGGAGACACCCCTGCCTAGACATTTTAGGTAAGACCAGTTAAAGTGTACCCCCCACCCCCCAAGAATTTCCCGAGAAAAGGTACCCCTTCAAAATCTAATTCATTCATACGGTATGCAAGGAATGCTACTACTACCAGATAAAACAAATAGTACACCCCACAACTACGAGTATGCACGTCAAATCAATTATGCTTTGCCCACTTACTTGGCATTATATTTCTCGATTTCTTCTTCATCTTCGCTATCCTCACCATCCACAATAATAGGCAATCCAAGAACTACTTGCCGGAACACATTAACAAGAGTAATTTGGCCAATTCTCTTGTAAACCTCGTCATCGAAATCCAATGGGTGGGGATAAATTGCTGATTTCAATTTTGCTAAAAATCTATCCACTGTGGCGTCCATGTAAGCTTGGAAGGAATCGGAGGCACTAGTATGCTGCAGCTTGAGCAACTCGTTATACATTTTGGGTCTCTGTGCTTTCAAAGCTGCTCCTCTTATCATTGCAAACACCATGGATGTATCGAAGTCAAAGATTTTCCGCATCGGATTTCGAATTTTATATTTTGAAAAGAGTTGGCACTCATTCTTGACATGGACTGGATTCTATAATTAAGTTTGTGGGAAGAAAAATACAGACACAAAAATTGTCGTTTCAAGATGCATTTGCGAATAATCAAATTCATCTCTTAAATATTCAGTTCAGCAGTGAAGTATTTAAGTAACTTACCTTCTCACATGCTGGTCCACAAACCGTGCAGCCACATTTAGAGCAGGAACTTGAGAACAACATCCAATCCCGATTGTACGTACCGCATGAAACGCAGGTTGAAATAAACGTCATCCACGAGCTATAGAATGCAGCGTTTTCTTCCAAAATGATTTCTCCTGCTTTGAAATTACGATTTGCTACGCAATACTTTCCTTTGACACTGTCAGGATCCTCAGAATCTACCACCTTAAATGGACCACAGTCGGGCTTATGACTTAACCAATGTTCTTTTTGGTGGTCCACTGAGCAATAGTAAACGTTCTTGCATCTCGAACATTTTTTGATGTCAGTAACTTTCTGGCATACTGCGCACTCCTGCCGAAATAAAACATGTGATCTTAATCAGTTATTTACTTACAGTAAGTAATGTTCTATAATGTATAATAACATACAACATATTTCTAAACGCCTATTTGAGGGGAACAGGGTGCCTGTCACTGTCTGTCCGAATAT
>JAQFZC010001125.1:0-34123 GCA_034695205.1 Dicyrtoma fusca
GTTTTTGAGTCTCGAAAATATTCATCCTCTTAGGTTTCCATGAGGTGCAATTCAAAACTTGTCGAAAATTTATCACAATTAGGTGCACCTACCCTAGGTACCTACACTTAGCTTTTGTGTTTGTGTGCGATTTAGTTGAATTGAAACGACTAGCGCTGTAGCTGTAGCTGTAAGGGTGACATTAAATCGAAAAATATTGCGAAGCAATAGAGTCTGAAATGTTGGGAAAGTAATAATACAAATTCAATAAAATATTACAAGGCATGAACGATACATTTCGCAAACAATCCCACATAAATTCTTGCTTTGGCTGTGTAAACAAGTCAACTAGCAAATCAATAGTAGACGTAGATCGATTTAGCAACTAGGAAGTTAACAATAGCGATTTATCATAGGTACCAAAGTACCTACCTTTGTATTGGAATAAACAGCAGTCAAATAAAAAGCGGGCAGACTTTTTTCCTTATAGCTATACATACATACCGTCGCCTCGTTGAGGAAGCATTGTGGCGTAACCCCTTAATGTCATTTTGGTGTAAGTGTCAAGAAGTAACTTTTTACCAGTGTACTTGCAAAAGGTGTACAAGCTCCGCTTTAACACATTTTTCAACACTAGCAAAAATTCCTATAAATACCTTTCAAAAATAGTAAAAGTGGTATTTACAAGTTTTATAAGTAGGGCTGGGATGGGACTTATACCAAAATGAGACTGACGGAACGAAGGACTAGTGACAGTATGCTTTTAATAGCGGACTTACGCCACAATGATTCTTCATTCTTCGCGTAACTACTAAATAAAGTCTACTACCTACTAATCTTTACTGCCAACATCTTACTTACTTACGTCTTTCACACCGTACTTTTTTTTGTGAGGCAGTGCTAATAAGTTTTTTATACGAATGAAAAACGGATTATCCGGTTGATTTTTAATGCACAGTTCAATCAGTACTTTCCTGCATCATTATGTGAGTCATGTCACGGGTTCAAGGAAAGAACAAAATGAAATCCGTCGAAATAATTTGAGTTTGAAGGTCTTTGCTGTGTGCTTTCTGCTTTGCTAGTTGGAACGTGAAGCCACTGAAAAATTCTTAGCTCCATCGTTGTGAGTGCATCCTGTGCCATTTTTTAAATTAAAAGTAGGTACCTGCGTACCTACCTACCTACCTACATGTATTTAATTAAATAACCAGCCGAAAACTAGTTAGCCCACATTACCCGTACTGCCTACTACACATGAGCTCTGTGAATCCCTAGTAGGTGGGGGTAATAATTCTTCGTAATAATTAACAAGCTAACTTGTTAACTAATGATGTTTTACACATTTTTTTAATGTTCTTTTGTTACTGAATAATAAAATTCCTTTCCCCTAATTAAATAGTAGACGTCTACATAATATATTAATTAAACAAATGCATGCTTCGTGGCATAGGACAGGTAAATGAACCGAGCCATTATTTATAATCTGCCATGGGTTCTTCGGAATACATTATTGGAGGAGGATATTCCCGTTTGCAGATATTTTCGGAACTACAGACACCTACACATGTGCATATCAGGAGTGCAAATCAAATCATTCATTTCCATTGTAATTTCAATTAGGACTTTAGTCCGCAATTCATGCAATGCTACTGTATGTACCTAGAGGTTGTAGGTAAATAAGCCTGATTTGGATTTAGATATGCCTGCTCTGCTGTCTGGCTCTGGCTCTGGTCCTGGTCCTGGTCCTGGTTGGTATGATAAAGCAAAATTAAGCTAGGCATGTAGGTAGGTATATAATTCGCTGAATTCCAGACAAAATACCGTTGGACAAAATACCCTCAAGTCTCTTGTAATTAAACGCTGAATTTATCATAGATTATGCATTCAGCTGTCGTGCTCCACTATTTCTGCATAATTCTTTGAATCTTTTTATTTTTGTGGCACTGCTTCAGTAAACGTTATTGAAAATCAAATATTACCTACTTGTGGAGTGATTGTTATGTATAGGGTTAAATGCCTCACATACCGGTACCTATATTAATGCTTAAAATTATTTGTTATAATTACCATCCTGTAAATTATTGTTGAGCCCTCTTCTTGACCTTTTCGAAACAGCAATATATCTGGTTTTACACCTTTTTGAAAATGTTGGTTTCTAGTTTTGATCGTTTTTGAAAATGTTGATTTCTAGTTTTGATCGTTTTTGAAAATGTTGGTTTCTAGTTTTGATCTTTTCGAAAGTGGTAATTTCTAGTTTTGATCTTTTCGAAAGTGGTAATTTCTGGTTTTGATAATTTTGAAAATGTTAAATTCTAGTTATTGCTATTTTGAAAATGTTAATTTGTAGTATAAACACTAATCAGTGTCATGGTTTGCCAGTTCCGATGTCAAATTTTCAGCCAATAAATAGCGATTAAAGAATGTATCAAATCTGAAGCTCTGAATGTGTGCACTATTACTTAAAAAACTGAGTAATTCACACACACATTCAGATTAAGGACTTGGTTGAGGGTATTTTGTCCAAGGGTATTTTGTCCGGATACCCTTTTGCTGTTGGTAGTGGTATGCGCTGGCGGATGTCGGTTGCTGGTGCTCTGGGCGGTGGGATGAAGAGGACATGGGACATGAATATATTCCAGTATGGTTTGCAGTGGTGATCAGTTGTGTTGAGTTTCAGTTGGGATGACATCATGCAGGGATTGTAGGAGATGCGTATTTAGCATTTAGTATATTTACGTATCGTTAAGCTCAAGCCAACATGGAGAAGCGAGGAGCGGAGCCGAAGAGAGAGGAGAGAGAACATTTGAACAGTTTCAAGCTCCCTTTCAGCATTTGTAATCTGTATGGATGCAGACGCCAGTAAAATAATTTAATGTCCCTTTGTATTTGTATTCAAAGTAGCGCTTATTTTGCACAAACCCAAGTTCATTTGTCTTGGTGTAGTCTCTGGCCATTCGTGTAACCGGTGTGCTTAAATGTTTTCCCATAACCTCATTGTTCCTGCTTCTGAACCTCTCTCCTATCCGTATAAATACATCCCTCCCTAACATCTTTATTATATAAGCAGGACCATGCAGCAGTAGTTTTACAGCAGATCTCATGGTTAAATGTATCTCAGCATAATATTCCGAACCTCATTTACTTGTTACAATTTAATCATAATGCATCACATCCCCCCTCATTGTGCAGAGCCTATACAACTGTTGTTCCTTTTGAATTCTGCGAATGTATGACTGCGAATATTTTATTCCAAAGCGCATTAAAATATTATTATTCTAAAGGAGAATATATAACTTTGTCATTTACTTAATATTTAATCCTAATCTAAGCTGTTAGAGCATTCATGCGAAAAGGATTTTGACATTCATTAGAAGTAAAAACGGATGCCAAACAGGGCGTCAATCGATGGCCTAATTATTCAAATTAGAATAAACTTTATTGTTTAATCAAATGTCAGTCACCTCCACTTGGTACTTATTCTGTGCAAGTAGTGTGCCTGTGTGTGTCTTCGCAATTATTTCTTCAGGTGATAAATGGGAGTGTTAAAAAAAACTATATAATAATTATGATGGTCGAAAATTGCCGAGATTGAATTAAAGTGGTGATGGTGAGTGGGATGAAGTCACATAAATAGTTTATGACTCCTGCCTACCGCCATAGACTCTGTCGACCCAAGCACCTACTTATGAATCTTTTCATTAATTTTTCCCTGTACAACATTAGACGGTAGAGTCTGGGCCATTTTGGGCGGTTATGGACTCAAATCCACATGATGCTCATAAAGTATTATACATCTTAAAATATTAAAGGTAGCAGTAGTAGCAGCATGCTCGTCGTGACTCCAGTTTTGAAGTAGGGCTCGAGTCTAATGGCCAAAATCAAATAAATATATTACCTTGTCTGTTTTATTAATGTAGATAATGCAGAAGCTAGATAGATGGTAGGTCCTAGACTCTCCTATCCTACTGGGTCCTTTATGGGAGCATCAACGGCATCGATGAAACTGTTGTTGCAAAGCTGGTATCAGTGTGCCACGCAAAATATTTGATGGGTTGTTAAGGCTATATAAGGAATAATATATTAACTCAGAGACCTGTCCCATTTCTAATATTTTACTAAGTTTGACATGTTCCTTCATGTCCCTACAAGCAAGTTACACATTCTTTGTACAATATTTTTGTTACAAACTTTTTTTTCCTATTTTTTTTTCTCCGTTTTACTTTCAACGTACCTACATACGCATCTATATAGCTTCCATCCTGCACTTTAGGGATTTGTGATTTCATTTTGTATATTGACTTGACTTACGTACAACATCAAACGCTTCAAAATTGCTCCTTCGGAACTGTCAAAGTTTCGTAGCAGAGAGCAAGGCCTGTCCTGATTTTCGATTTCACTTCTTGAGGATAATGCACAAAGACGTTACTCGTGTGTGTGTGTGTGTACAGAAGAATCCAGGGACAAACTCCAAACTTGTTAAAGGTGTTCCACTCTATGTTTATAGTAAAAGTAGTGCACGTAGAAAGAAAAGTTATCACAAGACGTACAGTACGTATGTACATGCATCGGAATAGTGATGCCGGGATGCTCAAGTTTCCAATGATTTGACAGGAGTAACAAAAACTCTATAATTGTAAAGGAAGGCTTATAAACATATGAGATTACCTCAAGGATCCCATCCCCCCAAAGTAACGTGAGAAACGGAAAAAGCGTAGCTTTTGGCATTAGTTGAGAAAGTAATATGAAACTTTGGGGAGATCTTTTTTTTGTGCTTGTGCTTACTTTGTAAAGTTTTAATTGAATTACAGGTAATTTAAGGTAAATTGAATTAAATGTGCTCTGCAAAAATATAATTATAGTTAATCAACACGTATACTATTTTTGACGCATTTTGGGGGATTGCAGTAGGTATTGACTAGTGAGTGAAAGAAACCCTTTTGGCATCCCTTGATTCTGACTTGAGACTCCAGACAATCGATCACACACTATATGACGTGAGTTAAGACTACACAGAGCTTAAACTGTTTACGTGCTCTGGGACCCCATAATTCCATTCTACTCGTGTGTCTAGGGGGATTTTGTCCGGGTAACGAGATTCATAGTTGGGACACGAGAGGAGAACGGAAGCACCTTCACTGCTCTTTTCATGCTTCAGATTTATGTTTGAAGACTATTTTAGAGATGTGGAATTCCAGACCCTGCCTATTTCGGGGATTTGGGGTTCCGAAGAGAAACCACCGAATGTAAAAGGTCAAGAAGGGTTTGAAAAAAATAGTCACGTTTTATCTACGTCTGTTCGACGGTGTTTTTGGAACATACTGAAAACTTGTCTTTACATATTTTCCAATCAATTTTTATTGGAAAGCATACCACCTTAAACCAGGATATGAGGTTATTTCATTCATGTCCAAATATATTGAAGTCATTTACTCCCAAGCCGTATTCAATAGTCACAAAATAATTGGTTTTTAATACAATTTTGTTCTGGAGCAAAAGCGTCTGATGTTTTACCAAATGCATACATGTACACAAGTATTTGTGTCCATGTCCATGCATGCCATGTCAAAGATTTCTTCTTTTTTTGTATGAATTTAAGCATAGTAAGGAACGAATGTATCAAAATTCTATACCATCTCTGATGACCTTGTAGATGTAGTACAGTTTGGATGTTTTTACGTGAGCCAATATTTTTTTACGTGAGCTTATAATATAGATGAATATCTGTAAGCTTGTTACTTTCACAAGTCTGATTTCAGGAATTTTGTATTAAAAGGAATAATATTTGGGGAAGATGTTGTGTCGCCCGTGACATTCTATTTGATATAGAAATGGGAAAAGATGGCATTGTGGAGCTTCGGCACGGGTCGTAAATAACTTCCCGTTGAAAATTTTTCATCCTTTAGATAGTCAAGCCCATGAAGTCTACATGATATTTCTCCTAACCTTTGGGACACTTCAACTCTCAAATGAAATGATAGGATTCTTCCCAATTTCTTTCCCAAATCTAATGATAATATGCTTTCCACTGAATCTGAATCTCATTCCATTTCCATTTTCATGGAAAGCTCTGCAGAGGGAAGGGAAGAGACAGGGACTCGGAGCTAACAGGTATATTTCTATTACCGTGAAAATAAGATTTATATATTTTTTGGGGCTGGATCTGGATTTGGATCTGGAACATGCCATTTTTTTTTATTTCTAGACTCCTTACTTCCTACTGCATAAACAACTCCAGTCTCCAGTCCATGACCGAAACCGAAACGGATTTCAATTGGAACTACAAATTAACTAGGTAGGTATATACACATATGTACTACATCCGTCCCTTTGTCCCACTACTGCACTGGTTCGTTGAATTTCGTCTTCCATGTGGGTACGTTGGAAATCTACGGACGCGTAATGAGAGTCACTGTAATAACAAGTTCTCGTTGAATTCAAGTTTGACCGAGTAACAATGCAAGAGGAAAGTACGAAAATAATGAATCCTTTGATAAAGGTCCTCAATTCAGTCTTGAGTAGATCAATATCACATGATTACATGACATAGCAACAGATTTAATGGTTTCTTGGTCAAAGGTCTTTATTTATGTACCTTCCCTCACAATCACAATCCTATTTTCCGTCCAAGAAGAACGTCAAAGGCTAGTCTGTCTCGACGAATTGAAATTAAAATGTGTGGTTGTTTGCATTATGTCATACGGCTGCCTGGGTTGGATGGGTATGAGTATACACATACCTACTTGAAGTATTTTTTTGTCCCATACGTGTAGCACCTGAGCGCACAGACCACGCTTACATTCCAATTTTTGCAATGTTTGTTTGCACAAGAAAGATATAAAAGTACAACCTACAGGATTAAACAAGATCAACGATAACTCTATGCGTTTGAACCGGATCAAACTTGTTTTTTCTTCTTCTTCGTCTTCTTCTCCATCTTATGTATGTATGTCCTTTGTGTCCTGACTTCCTTCGCCTTTGCAATATTCTGTAGATTTGAAGGGGACAAATGCAAAGTTGTGTGTCAACAATTTGTCTGTCTGCGAAGGAAGGATGTAGGAAGGAAGCGTGTGTGCGATAGACGGATAAAATATGCATGCACAAGCAACAACAACAAAAAAAAGTGATTAATTCTACAAGGTACTTTAGGCTTGAATGAGACGTTACTTCACTACGCAAATGTCTATCAAGCAAGTCTCAATGCTCAACATGAGCTGGTTTGGGAAATCACTCCTTGAGCTTTACTACTGATAGAAAGGATCTACTAATAGTCATTAGTCTGTCGCTAATTTCTTTCTTTTATGATGATCACAATCAGGGTATAATTGGTTCAGACGATAGGAGATAGTAGGATTTAATCAGTCCTAAAATTCATCTATTTTCTCCAGAAACGTAGATCCAGCAAAAATAAGAATCGCCCAATTGCAACATGTTGGTACATCCACAGGGCTAGGGCATTTTAAAGCGCTGTAATTGTCCACAATTTTACTTTGATGATTTTGTACACGTTTTGTTTATTGGATTTCGTCGTTCTTTTATTCAAGGGAATGATCTGTTATCCGTTAAGGGAATGAGTAACAGTATAATTGACTACCTCATTGTCAGTGTCAGCTCATAAGAAATTTAAATATAAATAATTGATGGGAATTTTAATGGATTTGTTATCCAGTATCCAGCCTCCATTATTCATTATTGCTGTTGAAATGAGTGCATGTCTGTACCAACAATTCATGGATTGTGACAGTCCCACTACGTGTCAATTTTTGTAGGTCCTGGGAGTTAATTTCAATGCTGCATTAACACGAATATCAGTGATGCCACATGAATGCCTTGTATTCACATTGTTTTTACGTTGATACAGCAATTTGCAAAAATCACCAAGATCCAATTACATCGATTAAGTCAGCCAGTGAACAGTAATTATTGTGAGACGCATACAAGAAAAGTTCCAACAAACTGCATTTTAATATAATTACAGACATAATGATAGGGTACTGCCATGTACTTCTACTTACATCTCACCGCTCCGTTCCCTTCATCTGAGCCCAAAACATTATATTTTGTAGTGCACGAAACAAAGTATTTAACAAATTCTGACAGCAAACAATATCTTTCTCATAAATTATGATTGTAAATCTAGAATACATGTTTATTGACACAAGCTTCAGCTTCCAGGAGGCAGTTATGTATTAGTCCTGCAAATGTTTGCACTGTACAAATATGTACAAAAGTGGCAAATATTCGTGTACACGTACTACATAAACAGAAACAGTAGTAGGTACATACCTACGGAGATACAATGATACTTGGGATTGAAATGTAACGCAGGCTCTGACTAGTTAGTTAGGGGAACTGGATGTTTTTGCGACTTGATTGTGTGTGTGTGTGTGTGTGTGTGTGTGTGTGTGTGTGTGTGTATCTGTGGTGACTGCACTCGGTGCAGGAAGGTTAATGTTTTTAGCCTGGGATCTACATCGACATTCACAAGACGAAGAATTACACGTGCAAGTCTTTTACTCTCGTTGAGGGTCATCAGGTCGGTCGACTAGAAAAACTTTACACTTTTGCTATATCATTTTACAGACACTTGGCTCAGAGCTCCAATTTTCCCTTGGCAATGGCATTGCCATTGAAATTTCCAAAAGACTCGAGCATTCACATTTTTAGATGGTCAACCACTCCTGTTCTAATAGTCCATTCAAATGACTTCTTAAAGCAACGCTCAACGCAAAGCAACGCTGCCGTCTTGGAATGTATTCCTCAATAATAATATCAATAATCAATATCCATCGCTGCTTGCAGTAATACTAATATTTTTATTATTACTTTTTTCCCCCCACATCAAATAATTTCTATGTAGTTACTTGGAATTTATTTCTGTGTTTTTAAAACACCCAATAAGGTATACATATAGTATAATGGGATATTGACTGAGTTGTTGTAAGCCTGTATTATTACTGCCATCCATCACCCCCTTGCTTGCGTTATGTCAACACTTTTATTTCTCATTTTATTTTGACTAGTTGTTTTTCGGCTAGCCTTTCTTTCTGTTGCCAGATTCCGGTATGCTACTCTGAGCTGAGCAGCAAACACTGGAATTCTGTTGATTTATCATGGGATTTCATCATACATATTTAAAAAACAAGATTCAACTAGTAAATAAAAACAGAACAAATAACGAAACAAGTTTATTTCGCAGTTGGTTAAATTTATCCCTTTAGATGACACACACACACACACACACTGACACATTCTCTGTCAAGGAATGCAATCTGACAGATCGGGAGCAAGGAGTTTCTTGTAGTTTTTGAAGGAGATCGTCATCCTGTCAATTTCTACAATAATAATTAATAATGTCCCAAGTTTCGTCAAAGGGACAGAGAGAGAGACAGAGAGACAGACAGACAGCATCTAATACTAGATACTATCTGGAACTCACGTGGTCGAGCATGTGGTCTGGTCTAAGGAGATAAGAGTATGTAGTGGCTTGAGAGATTTTGGGCATGTAATTCATTAGGTGTGAACACCTCCTTAAGTATGTGTAGAAGCGCGTGTGACATTGAAATCCTCAAAAATTTAATTTACATTGTAAGTCCACGCAAATATCGTGTAGGTACTTTGTGAATGAATGGATGGACGAGATGACTTAAGCGTAGATATCAAAAAGCTCATTTCACCTTTGGATTCTACGCACAGATTAGATTGTTGCTGCCTCGCTGGGCTTATACTTTTGTTACATGCCTCCTTACTACTCGTACTCACTGGCTTTGTTGACATATTATGTTTATACGCATGCAGTTGGAAGATACACATTTGTATACCTTGTCTTTACTACTGCCTTTCATTGATACTAGACAAGTCAAGCCAGTACAGCGCTGCTCTCACTACATCGAAGCAGTATGCATAATAGGTCTGAATTCTGAATTATTACGTGAATATCGTGTGCTTTGTGATTGTGAGTAAACTCATTCATCGTTAGTCTATTGTTCAATGACATTGGCTTTGGCTCGAGCTCATGCCCCCGTGTATTCCCAAGTAATTTATGCATTTAGCAATTATGGTGATTTTATACTTGAGACGAAAATTTTCTGCATTCGTTAATTTACCGTCTGACCTTTCCAGCTTCTATACTCTCAGCTGCCCAATATCAATGGATTGTGGGCATGATTTATATGTACATTTCATTTTCAGGGGTTCCTTTCCATTGAGACTTTCTGTGTCTGCTTCACCAGACGGTAGATCTCACTTTGGATGTGTCCTAATGTCCTAATGTCCTACCTAAGGGAAATCCTTAGTTTCTAAATGTGTATGTCTATAGCCTAAAAGCTTTTTAATCGTGTGTCAAGACAGGAGGGAAGGGACTTTGCTGAATTTCAACCTTTGAAGTCTAAGAAGAAGCACTGGCCTCTCTAATTATTGTTATTACCCTGCACATGTGGCTTGATTGCATACTATTACTATAATTATTATTATGCATAGCACTGGCACAAGGGATTTGCTCATGCATGCTATCAAATTTTGCACAAAGTTTTCTTGATCCTTGTCTTATCATCATCGTTAGTTCGGCAGTGTGAAGGAACAGATCATTACATAGCGAGAGCAGTACGCTGGCTACGGCTACAATAGAAGCTACAAAAATGCTTCCTTTTGCTTCATGCCGTCTCGCTCTTGTAGATCCCTTCTTGATGCTTAATGCTTCTTAAGGAAACCTGTGAAAGATTTTGCAACGAAAAGTCATGTTTACAAAAAATGAACTGACATAATCCCAGTTGCGTGATCACTATAGCCTCACATGTTGAAGAAAAATTCATTTTCTTTTCTTTCCCTTCAAAAGCAATTTACAGCAACTATGTACATATGTGTAAGTACGTATCCACGTGCAATTTTTTCTTGGCGGATGAATGTTGATTTATACAACGCAATGGTTTGGACGGGACGGGGAGCTTAGCATTATCTCTCTTTCATCTTCACAGGTTGCTCTCTTTCAAATCCAAAATCTAATAAAGTCAAGTTACCCTGAGGATGTGGTTCGGAGAACCGTCGTCGGTCGTACATTTCTGGAGTAATAGCAAGTACGTACCTACGGCAGGGCTATACCTATAGTAATATGACGGTTAGCCATTCCCAAGCCGATGAACCACATTAGCATAATGATAAATAATAGTGTTCCAAACAAGCACAATAATTCCACTACGCACATGGAAATGGAATGGCAGGCACCATCATCGATATGTCTTGAGCTTGTATTTATTCACTGGAGCCTATATAGCAGTAAATAGGCAGTAAAGGGACACGTGGAGTTTTTTATGGACGGAGCCATAAACATCTTCACTTCACTCTCACCAGCACCTGTCGATCGACTTAATCCCATCTAAACTTTTCTTTAATATTGGCAAGGTGTACAAGGTATCTAATCTCAGTTAGATTGGCAAATTAGATTACCACAAAGTAAACCGACTAAATGACAAAGGACTTTCTTACTCTCCTCAGATAGATACCAATAACCTGTAGTGTTGGTCCGTGCCTATGCCAATACATTGACATTGGGTTTCCATGGAAAGGGAAGGAAAGGGAAACGAGTGTGTGACTCTACCTGTCAGACACCACCTCATCTAATCATGGTTTCGGGAATAAGGAAATAACAAGGACTCGTTACTTTGCTTTATTATCCAGGAATGTATTAATTAAGGATACTTTTCCTTCAGCTGATACCTTTTTTTAATGGCTAAAACATGTACTGGAACTGGTGGCAGTATAGGGTCATTAATATTATACTGCATTCTCTATCAACTGCCAGAATAATTGACAACCTTCACATGCGTGTGTATACATGCATAATATTATATACAGTAGTCCCTCGTTTTTATGATGTAATTCAGACAGCACCCATATCATATAAGCAAATTATCATATAACTGAGGTAATGTCAAAATACAACGACTATCCCTTAGGTATTAATATATTATAGTCATATAACATTACAATGTACATAGTTAGCATATACCTATGTATAGTGCTGCTGGTCTGAAAATCAAAACCACCTGAATCTGAAAATACGACTTTCTCGTAATGGCTTCCCCCCTGGCAGTGTAAATGTACATGACATCACATTTCATTGTACAATTGAACAATAAACCATGCACGTGCCAATTTTAAGAACAATGATCAGCTTATATAAAAATGTGATAATGATAAACACTAGAGCTTTTATGTCTTTTTACCAACTTGTGCTGGCTCTCTAAAGTAAGGTACAGAGTCACAAAGATAACGTCCTCAAGTCTAAAGTTAAATTTTATGGAGGAAACATTCCATATGTATGTGCACTGCCTATGTGCCTATGTATATATGGAAGTCATTGCAAAAATCTAATGGCATGTTTAAAAAAAACCGGTTGTCAGCAGAAAAAAATGGGAATTGGAAACAAAATGTTACGGAGCACTGGTTACAGTCTCTGTGGCCTGATGGTTCTAAATGCTACAATAGTTCCACTCTAGTATCTTATCTAAAGTTCATCAAAAACTCAATAGAGCAAAAATTTCATTATTTGTACTCACATTTCAACAAGTTGTACTTTAGTCGTATTATTGTAACAGAGTCTTTAGTTAGAGTTAAAATTATGTGTGGATCTGTAGTGAGGCAAATCCAATACTGTGTAAGCAGTATTTGTGTACGTCTATTTGCTGACACGAGATAATGGTATCCTCTTGTTTTTATACATACTGACTTTCGTACTGATCGCGTACCGTGCAAAAGTGCAAAAGAGCATCCCATTGTATTGCACGGGCACTGCACGTTACTGCACTGGAATGTATAGGTACCTCACATAAATAATCTGTTGCCTTTAAAAAGTTTAAATTAAAAAATCCACACGCTCCATGGGCGTCATTTAAAATAATGATAATGCTTTTTAACCACGAGGACATGAATTTTATTATTTCGTAATAATTAATGTCTATGCTATTAAATCTGGAGTCAATTACATCTCGCCAAGAGGTAGATACATACAGGAAGAAGCTAACGACCATACATGATGCTCTTTTTTCCCTAGTATTTATATGCAATAACCTTTCCTCCATGGCAGTACGCTGTATCTACATACCTTCATACCTACATGCATACCTACATACATGCTGTGTTTGGTCATTTCTCTGAGCTGTACTGTCTGTGTGCTATACCAACCCATCATCGATTCATTTGGCATACTACTATATGTATATCCAGCACTGAGGATACAACGCACCATTGTCAACGTTTCCTGTAGCCTACATCAACTTAAATTGTATTAGGAAGCACCGCTGTATAATGTCGTAAGCAGATAGTTAACCTCACTTGGTCATTACCCATAGTACATTTTGGTTACAGTGCATTTGTGCAAGTCACTTTTTCCCAATGTGTTCCTATATCTACGGCAATGCAATATCTAGG
This sequence comes from Dicyrtoma fusca, assembly GCA_034695205.1. Lineage (NCBI taxonomy): Eukaryota > Metazoa > Arthropoda > Collembola > Symphypleona > Dicyrtomidae > Dicyrtoma > Dicyrtoma fusca. The sequence goes on from JAQFZC010001125.1 coordinate 13,402, forward strand.
ACGATAAACATGTGATGACTGGCTCGTGATTTTATGGATCGTCATGCATATTCAAATATTTACAAAATATTATAAATTACTCAAGTTCCAAGTGCAAATCCTGAGATGAGAGTGACAAAAGGGCTCTGTCTGTCCGTCTGTCCAGCTTCTGCACACTACAGTGACCGCATTCTCCAATATTTCCTCTCCTTCAAAGAAATCTGTAGATGCATGCGACTTGACTAATGGTCACTAGGTAAGGTTGAACGGGAACGGGAGTGATAGTGTGTATAAGGATATGAAATAATGATGGGACGCAGGAAATATCCGCACCCAAACGAGACACGAGAGTGTGTACGAGACTATATAGGACCAGAGGAGAGTGGCAGTAGTGGTATTAGCAATTAAGCAAGTAAAGCAACAAGCAAGTTCAGATTCAGATAGTAAGAGTTCCCATCTATATTGCTAGCTATAGCTATAGCTATAGGCAATAGCTATGCTCGACACGAGCCTCCACGAGCTGACAGTGGCTGACACCATGCTGACAGAGGAGAAGGAGAGAGAGAGAGAGGATACGCTATGATTATGATAGGATCCTACATGATGACCATATGTATAAGTACACACACACACACACACACACACACACATATGAGGATAAAATCAGAGCTAGATGGACTCGTGGAAATTACCCGTGCAAGAGACGGACAAAAGCTCCACGTGTAGACATCATTACAAAGTTTAGGGGAAAAGTCGGTTGGTTGACTGCTGTTGGTTCGTTACATTTTTCAAATGAATAGATTTGAAATGATCATATGAGATAAATGGCTTGAGCTGTGGAGGAGCCCACTAATGCTTCCCATGTCCAACAACACTTCAACTCTCCAGCAACACTCATTCAATAATACTCCTCACGTTACTGTACTGACGGACAGACAGACTCACTCTCTCTCATCCCTGAACGGTGTACATATGTACTTGAGGGATACATATTATTATGCTGACACTGCAAGGCAGAGAACAACAACAACTCCACCGACAACAAGCCAAGCTGACATACTTGAAGCTTCAAGCTGAGCCTCCGACCGAACCAACGAGGAAAGCTTTTCCCGGCCCCGGCCCGCCAACCCAGTCGGCACGTGGAGACCAGCAAAAAATACACGCGTCTTCCTTCCTTCCCACTGATGATGACGACCGTCTCACTCGCCGTCTTAAAGCCCCAGACACGGGTCTATCCTCCATCCCTCTGCCCAGTCATCACATCCCACCACATCTCAGACGCAGAAGGCCAACTTGAACACACTCACCCATCATCTCTGTAGACAGGTAGCTATGCCCACCAGAGTTCATCCTGCTTCCTACTTGTATGTATCTGCATGCAAGGGATCCATCCTTCGTCCTCGTGTCCCACTAGACCTTTTTTTAAATTTTTTTTTATTAGCGATCGCATTTGGTGTAATTATTTCAGTGTGACGACCGATACCGTATTTTATGATGCAATCTGCGATTATGTGTGAATTGAGAAAAGCACTTCCAGGAATGTCAGGGGTAGAAAGGTTGAAAGCGAGAGAGAGAGAGAGATTGTGATGGTTTGAGTTTTTGATCGGGTCTTTTACTTACGATTGAGATTAGCAGTTGATGCGTAGCGTGACCCAACGAATTTTTATTGAAATGGTAATCAAGTTAGTCATTGAAAAAACGTTTCATTTAGCTCCTCCACTCCAGGGCAGGGCTGTAGAATTAAAATTTTCCATACATTCAACCTGGAACTGTCAACGTTCTATTTCCCGGTCTCGTGGGCTTCCTTTCCATCATGTGGTGGAGTAGATATACATAGGTATACCTATATATATATATTATATAAGCACTATTTCTATTCTCCAGACTCGGTTCCAGTTCCAGGAGCAGGATAGTACGTAAGCGGTAGTGGAAACTAAACAACCATCCAAAATCAACCAACAGTCATTCAATCCTCCATTTCCATGGATTAGCGGCTGATGCTGATAGTAAGCTTTGTTTGTAAACATTGAGTTGCCTCTCTACACATGTTCCACAGTGCATTCAGAGTCGACACTCACACACACACACACACATAACAAAAAAAATAGGAAGCTTCCTCGATAGTGCCAACAGTCAGTGGAACACACATTTCCTATATCCAAAGATCAGCTGTAATGTTTTGTATTGTAATTAAGTATTTCAGGCGTCCTCATATTTATACACACATTGATTCAACCACGATACGATGGGCCCATCCATAGTTGAATCAGTGTAGATAGTGGGTAGTGGTGCTGATAGGGTACAGCTATACAGTCCTGGCTATATAAGTAATAGTAATACCGTGAGTCATGATGTTTCATATAGGAGTATATAGGAAAGTGGTGGGTTTGGGTGCAGAGAGTGAAATTGGAGGATCCCGTTGGCTTTGGATATATGGCTGGCAGGGATATATAAAAAAAATGACAGGTGAGGATAGATATTTTTCCATGGGGTAACTTAGCTAGACCCTTCCGCCAAAAAATGCCGGCACGTGTACATTGTCTTCCAGATTTTCATTCATTGAAACTACGCGTGCATCTCCTGTATGTACTCCCATGCTTAGTCTGCCTCTCAGGCCTTTCTGCTGCCTCCTTCCTTCGACTATACTACTACTACACACCACTCTTACTACTCCGCTCATAGCTCTACAAACAACCACTGGCTGAACCTACTTCTTGGCTGGGCAGTCACAAAAAGCTCTCAGCTCTTCTAGACTCTGTACACAACAAATAATAATAAAAAAAATCATAATAATAATAATAACAGTGACGATAATTTCACTTTAAACTTTAAATTTAGCTCTAAGCTAAAAGCTAACAATCGTCAGTGGTGGGGACTTGGATTGGAAGGAAAACAAGAAGACGGACAAGCGGGACGGTGGAGAGGGATTGTAAGAAAGGCTTCAGCACTCTTATCACACACTATCATCATTGCATTAAAAAAGCACCTTTATAAGCTCTAAGTTTTGGGGATGATGGGAAAATAGGAGCCAATCAGATGTTCATACTATTGGTCACAGTGTTTCTTTTTTCTTTTGCTTTCGTCGAGAATAGAAATAGAAATAGAGAGAGAGACAGAGAGAGAGACTGACGCGATGCATTTCCAATGAAATGAATCTACAGTAATTTCAGGAGTAGTCAAAGACGCAAAGTAACCTAATAGAACGTTAACAGAGACTAGTAGACGCACATCAGTCGCTCCACTACTTCTCTTCAGCATTCTAATCTATCTGAGTATCTGTCTATCTCCACAGCACGGGGACACATTAATTTCTATTGAGGAGAGCAATCTCACATGGAATGGAGCAGACAGGAGTGGAGAGTGTGTGTGTGTTTGTGTCTAAGTGTACAAGAACTCTATAATGTGTATTCTGCATTTGTTTCATCTGTTGACCAATCAGAGTCCAGCAAATAATTCTAATTGTAATTGAGGCGGCGGACTGGGCTATTTCTCTATAAATTCACCTGCAAATCTCCATCCAAGACACATTTCAATATGATACTTCGCTGGTCCAACATGTGTGTCTGCCGGTCAGTTAGTCAGAGACAATTATTAGTACTCTCATCTTCTTCATGTCATACCTTGTCCCCTTGTTCACGATTTTAAAGTGGTAGACCGCGCTCGTGCCTTCAGTCACCGTGTCCGACCATTTATTTAAAAATAAAACAAAAAACAATCGTTTTATTTCGTCCTTTGTTGTAATTATATTTAAAATACAAGGAAATATTCAACTTTTATCCTCGCAGTCTACATTAATATTTTTAACAACTTTTATTTACTAGGAGGCTTCCGCTCTTACTCTCAAGAAGCAGTCACAATTGACTCATTCATTCACCCACCCGAATCTCAGCCAGTGCTACCACATACACACTATATACTATACACTACGAACGTGTCTGCAGTTTACACTAGTGATTTCATGTGCCATCACACTCAACAATAAAAGTTTATAGTGAGACGAATTACACTCACCTTTAAAAAAGGGAGGGAGGGGAAACAATTATAATTATTGTATAAAATCATTTGTAAGGGGGGAAGGGATTCTTAAGCTTTTTTTAAAAAAGAAAGAAAAAAGAGCTTTAAAAAAGGCTTTAAAATGTTGTTTTACTATGCATTGAACTTCTTCTGTGCTCTGTACTCTTGTACTGTGGAGCAGCCAGTGCTCGTGGAAAGTGTTCAAGTGGACGGGGTTTCCCAGGATCACTACTACTTACAAACGGAACCGGCGGCGGATAACTACCAAGACAATGTGATTCCCCAGGATCCAGTTGTGTGGACTTCAAGTGGGGGTCTTCGAGGATTTACGATTGAAACTATCACCGGAAGAAAAGTTTTGGCTTTTCAAGGAATCCCATTTGCTCAACCACCTGTTGGCCACCTTCGATTCAGAGTAAGTCAATCCCAGTCTTTCAGGTCTTTCTTTCCCCGCAGTAAACAGTAACTGTAACTGTGTGTCCGTATGTACCTACCTATGTCCTTATGCCTCCCTGGCCCTGGCTGTGGAATCCACCAATTCCCCTGTGTGCCTGCCACTGCACTGCTGCAGTAATTACCCTATTTATTTTATGATTCTGGACAATACTTTCCAGCCATAAAACGCATCTACACGTAGGCCATATTACACGTTTTTCTATTAGGACAAGCTTACAAAGTCATTAATGACAAGCCTCAGCTAAGACGGTCTCCAAAGGACCGCATTTATTAGAGTCTCATAAATGTAATGGATTTTACATTTCTCTTAGTTATTGTAAAAACTGAACTGTATTACCACCTCTGAATTCCAGGCTCCCGTCAAGAACTCACCATGGAAAGGTGTGAGGGATGCAGTTGCAGTGAGTCCCACCTGCATTCAAGCAGATTTTTTCAAAATGTACCAAGTTCACGGACAAGAAGACTGTCTCTATCTCAACGTGTATACCCACAAGGTTACTCTCTTTTTACATTACATACATAATGTGTACCTATGCCCTATGCATTGAACTTACCTAATCAATATTGACTTTCTATAAAATAAAATAAAAAAGAAGGGTAAAAAAACAGAGCTGAGCAAATAGTCATATTTTGCACCTATTTGCTGAAATGCTGAATAATGCAGCAGAGATACACAATTCCTACAGTGCCATTAATGACACCATTAATGTACATTGTAAATATTGACTGTACTGCTCACTGCTCACACTTTGTATCACGTAATCGTATGTACGTACATATCTATATTTAAACTGTGGATGGCATTTGCTCAGTGTCTAATGTACAAACATGTCATGGGACGTGACGGGGAAAGAGACGCAAGCAGTGTGTCGTATGTATGTAGGTACCTATGCTATGTTTATAGAGAGTTGTTGATTAATTGGGATGTCGTATTGTGATCCCATCTACAGATTCCTCAGAGGGGACAAAGGTACAATTTGCCAGTTCTCGTTGGCATTCATCAAGGTGGCTTTTTATTCGGCAGCTCCAACCTCTTAGGACCGGCCTACCTCATGGATGAGAATGTTGTTCTGGTCACCATGAACTACCGACTTGGACCATTAGGTACGCTTCACCCCATTAACATAACTTCCACCTTCATTATGTGTAGTAGTTAGTAATGCTGTGAGTGGGACCATCGCACCAGCATGTCATGGGCACATGGGACAGGATCATAAATGCTTACCATCCCCAATGATTATATTTTGACTGCAGTTTAGCTGAGTTTACTGAGTCTAAGTGAGTATAGTTACATACATAATGATACGATCCAAAAAAAATCTACTTGTCAACCAAGGAGTCCATCCATACGTACCTTCCCTCACTCAGTAGCAGTCAACATGTCATTAATATTTTACTATTAGCACACAACTTTGAGCCACTGCACTGAAGAAGCCCTTTTAGTCGCTCCAAGTAACCTACAATGGGCTCTCTCACTTGCACACACACACACACTCTCTCTCTCTCTCTCTTCCACTCATCGCCGCACTTATGTAATTCTTAAAGTGACGTGCACTCTGCGGCTCCGTCTGTGGTGAGTGGTGGCGGTGGCTGACTAGTGAGATCAGCTGCTGAGTTCCTTCCGTATATATATAGGTACATATATACCTATACCATTTTAATCTTGCCTAGTCCGTCCGTCCGTCTTGATGGGCTATACACCAGTTTATACGGAACGAAGCAACCAAGCACTCATACAGCAGCAGTAGTTCCACTGCACTGGGATTGCTATGGGAATGGGAATGGGAAGACCGGAAGAAAACAGCTTTCCTTGCACATTATTAGCCCTCGATGATAAGATAGCGTCATTGAAACCTGAAATCATTAATTTCTCTATCAATATCTCCAATCAATGTCTGTAACTTGAGATGAGAAAAGAGGCCGTATTTTTGTTCCTTACCGTGTCTCCGTCTACGAGCGACTTGATTGACGGCCCTATATATTGCCTGTACTGTACTCTCACATAGATTCCTTCATACACGAACGAATGCTGGCAGAAACTCACAAACAATAGACAGGATTTATTGACGAAGATGTTGAAAGCAGTGCAGGACAGTGCAGTTGACGTTTACCCTACATTTTATTCACGTAAACAAAGCATTTATGGATTTCACTTGCTCTTTTTTACTCTTTATACACCTCAAGACGAACAATAAGAATACATACATTATTTTGGAAAAGGGAACATGTTATGGTGATAGTTTGTCTGTGGTAATGCGCAGATTTGTATTAATGCAACATTGTTTGTAAATAGTTGTATACACAGAGGTAGGTAGGTGCTACACCACCGACTAGCCGACGCTGCACTGGTTGAGACTAATAGTGTGTAATCAAATTAGAGCCATGGGTGAGATGTTCATGTAGCTGTCAGATGGGACTAATGCAATCATCTTGTAATGATGTGTAAATGTGTTACTTTTTATTTTAATCGGTGATGTTGGACTCTAAAGACGCTTGACGGCAAGGATGTTTCTCCATTTACTAAGACTGCATCATATGTTTAAATGTACCATGTATGTTTGTGAGTGTGCGTCGTAGGAACGGGAGCAGCGTGTAAAATCTAAAAAATATTGACTAAGATTAGGGTGGTCTGGCGAGAGAACTGATTGTGAATAATTTAAATCAAAGGAAAGGCAGGAGATGAATAATTGAGCATGCATAACTTTTTTCCCGTCGTTAAGGTCATCTGGCCAAACCGGTTTGGAGCAGAGAGAGAGAGAGAGAGAGATAAAAGCCTATCGTTGAATGGAACTAAGCTAATTTGCATAGTCACTTATCTCCATAATAACAATGTACTTGTCGTTAGGTAAACATGTTGAGTCCACACACAAGACAAGAAAAGACAAGGCTCCCATCTTTTCTATACCCTATTGTAACAAAATGGATTAGCTCGCATTAGTAGTCATCAAAATAAAGTTGTCATCTTCCGGGATTATTGATTGATGAGACTGATCCTGTACAATTCTATTATGGATCCATTCATGGGAAAAGAACCATTTTTTCTAGTTGTTTTTCTCTTCAATTAATACTTACTTGCAATCTTTATGTCGTTAGGTGGTCAATTTCATCTAATGGTCATCTTATCCTTAGATCTTCTTCTAATCTCATTGTATAATGTCAAGTTTTCAAAGTGGGGAAGATGAAAAAAAACTAGATACATTTTATAACTTACATACCTATATACCTACTCCTTTGATCTCGCACTTTGAGGGCTTGTAAACAAAAAGTTGCTTTTAGACTGGAAAGGAAAATAATATTAAAAATAATCGAATCATGTGTGTTATTTATCTCGTCAAGGTTTCCTGAGCACGGGGGATGAAGTAATTCCTGGGAATAATGGACTCAAGGATCAAGCCCTTGCTTTACAATGGATTCAAGAGAACATTCAGTATTTTGGTGGAGATCCCAATCGTGTTACGATATTTGGTGAAAGTGCTGGCGCTGGCAGTGTGCATTATCATATGCTTTCTCCACTCTCAAGAGTTAAGTATCTACGTTGTTTCTCCTTGGTCTTGTTTACTCTAATGCTAAGATATAGAGCTACAGTACGATGTACATTCTATCTCTGTCGCTTATGAAACGAAAGGAACTGAAAAAAAATGAAAGGGGAACAAATGTACATAATTACACATTGCGATAGATTGGTAGATTGGCTCTTTCCTTATATTTTATTTAATCCAATTATACAATAACAACCTATATGTATATACATACGTACTATTTCGAGAGTAGCGGGTGGGTAGTGAGGCAGAAGTAATTTACAGTTGGTAGTAAAATTGCTCTTTATTAATTGGATATTGTGATTACAATATAAATAATTAAGATTGTAGACTCGATTTGAGGGAGATTCAATTTGTTTTAAATTCTCAATAGTGACTTGACTAGTGACTCCATAATTAGTTTTTGATTCTATCCTCGCGCAGGACTCTTTCACAGTGCAATCTCGGAGAGTGGCTGTGCATTCTGTTTCTGGTCAATTGGAGAAACTGTCGTGGACATGGGTAGACGCCTGGGGAAGACTGTAAACTGTCCAACCGAGAGCTCCTACGAGATGGTGGAGTGTCTTCGAAATGTGAATGCCACAACACTCGTTGGAAGTCAACTCTCGCTTTTGGTAAGGACAAATCCACTGGTTATTTCTTTTCCATTCATTTTATAGCACTTTGGCTGGGGATTGCGTGTAGTGGAGAGGCTCTTCATAGACATGTACCTATACATACCTCCATAAACATAAGACGCAAACATTGTTATTCCCACATATACAAGGTCGCTTACTAGCTGACGCGGAATGAACTCAAGTTCCTTATGACCAGAATGCAGAAAATAATCTTCCTCCTGGATATTTTTTCCCAAAGTCTAGTTGCCATATAACTTTTTATGTGATAGCGCAATGTCATAAAATAGTGTACACACACAAAGCATATGTATATCCCTACAGTCCTTCTTGTAGCCAATATCCGTATAGCAACAGGAAAATTGAAACTAGTTGTATGTGTGTTTGTGTCTTTTAGTATTTTGCAAGCAAAATGACAGTGATTTACTAGCTGCATTTCGAATTAATTAGACGATACTATAGAAAACAATTAAATTTCCCAATGCCGCGTCAGGTGTAGGGAAGACTGCATCATATTGAGCACTGAACAATAAAGGAGAATGGGTATTTTTTGCTTGATTAATCTAGGTAAACCAGATGCATGTACAGATGTATGTAGCTTTGAGATTCTGTATTTTTATGACGTGATTTATTCACCTTCAGTCCCATGTACCTAATTTTTTAGAGATTAGTTCTACTCGAACAAGGCTGTAAAAATTTATTTTTTGTCTCTGCTGTCTCAAAATACTGGTTAATGGATATTATTTACGACTCATTATAAAATACATTTAAGAAACTTTGGAGCATTCAAATAGACTCATGTAAGACACAAATGATGATGCTTGCAGGAATGGTCGACGTACCCCGTTGCAATATTTACACCAGTCATTGAGCCGAGCTTGCCGGGTGCCTTCCTGGATGATCTCCCCGAGAATATTTACAAGAAGCCCAACGGCGTGGCCAAAGTCCCTTGGATCACGGGACTAAACTCCGCTGAGCTGTCCGTTAATCTCGCGGCTATCCTTCTCAATCCCAATTTGGTCAAAGATTTCAATGATGAGTGGGAAACTAAAGTTGGACCTGCACTCCTTGACATGAAAAATGTGACTGAGGATCCCCAGAAGACGCTGAAGCAAGTCCGTGACTTCTACATGGGGGATGAGCAATTGTCCTTTGAAAGTAGAAAGAAGGCACTTAGAGTAAGTTTGCCGGACATTGAACACAATTGACAAATCGACGCTAATTTACGCCATAGTGCAACGATGTATCACAATGGTTACGGCCATTGACTAGAGTGCATACTGATAGGGTGGGCGATATACCTAAATGTAATGATTTTATATTCACTGCTGTAGATGCTGGATGATCGATATTTGGTATCATGTGCACATAAGGCAATTCGATATCATGCACTGTTGGCCGAGATGCCTGTCTACGCTTACTACTTAACCTTCCCTGGAAAGTACAGTGTGGTCCAGCTGTTGGGCCAAAAACCACAAGACTGGGGTAAACATTACATATATATATGCTCATCTGTGTTATACATATCGCTGCTCAAGATGCAAAATGACGCGTATCCACAAAAACTCAAAAATGGAACAGAATCAACCAGTTTTCTTAACATACTGATTAATTCACCCATTAAGCAACGTATAAAAACCAATTTTTGAACTTTTTCAAAACATGCAAATCCTCGATTTACACTTTTTCAAAACATGCAAAACCAGGATTTACACTTTTTCAAACCATGCAAAACCTCGATTTACACTTTTTCAGACCATGTAAAACCAGGGTTTACACTTTTTCAAACCATGCAAAATCAGGGTTTAGACTTTTTCAAATCACTCAAAACCTTGATTTACACTGTTTTAAAACATGCAAAGCCTCGATGTGCAATTTTTCAAAACTTTGATTGGTACTTTTGAAACATGCAAAGTTTCAATCTCAAAACAGGATTGCTATAATGTTGCTACTTATGCGTTGTAAAAATGAGTCTTTTTCTACTTTTATGGATACGAGTCACTTTGCTTCTCCAGCAGCGATATTTTCTAATGGTGTAACTGAAATTTAACTTTTACACTAATCCAGATACTTTCTCCCTATTTTTGAAGGCTATGTTCGTAACTGTACCTAACTTTCTCGTTTTTCTCTGTAGGTGTTGCTCACATAGACGATTTAATCTACCTTGCAAATAACACTGAATACTATCCCACTCTTCAGCTCAATGACACGGAGTACAAAATCTCTAGGATGATGACCAGCATGTGGGCCAATTTTGCGGCTTACGGGTACTTACAATAATACTGCCTTCCAAAGCATTCCCATGACATTGCACGAGATTGATTCCCAACACAATGACAGTGCACTTGTAACGATTTTTTAACCTCATTGTCAATTTGTATTTCCAGGCTTCCCTTCTTCTCACCGAACGGGGATTTTACGCAGCAGAATCATGTTTGGCAGCCCGTGACGAGTCGAACAGCAACAGATTTGAAATTCCTTGAAATTGGTTTGGAGCCTAAAATGATATCGGATCCATTCAAAGATAGAATTCGTTTCTGGAAGGATCTCAAACTCAAGGAAGGGGATTACTACGATTTAACCTACGACGATTATTAGCAATAAACGGTTGCAATCGTCCATAGAATTATACATATTCAGTATACTACAAAAATACATTATATTTGTACTACCTACATATTAGCTTCTCATTCCGACTCCCGCTCAATAAAGGGGATAGGGAACGAGAGACTTTTGTTTTTTTTTGGTGTGTAGTTGTAATTAAAGCAGAGTCAAAAAGTCCACGCCAACAACTTATTTAGAATACAATATATATATATATATATATATATACTTAACTATATACGTCCCTAATCAAAGCAAAATCCCAAACCCACTCTACCATAAGGTTTTGCTAGTCTCATATTCAATACTGAAAACTGGTGAGCTAATTATGTCCTTAGTTGTGTACATATACCTAATACATAATTTAAAATTTTATATATGTATCTGCAACGACCTAGTAGTACTTTGTACAGTTTTCAATGTATTAGCCTTCGTTAATTACCCTTTAATCCATGTATAAGTGACTACCATGTACGGGACAGGTATTTATTTTGTTCCCTTGAAGCTAGGATCTTAAGAGTGAGAGACAGATATAAAAACTAGTGGGAAGATTCTGTCAGGATTTGAATTCCCGACCCAGCAGTGTATTTACAAAATGTGTGCGTAGGAAGTAATTATGTACATTCTCCATGTAATCCATGGAAATGGACGATAGCTTCACTGCCATAATCTCCTAAAAACAAGAACGCACATGTAAATATATAAATCTGAATTAGTTGAATCCCTTTTTTAAACATATACTCAGATTAAGATGTCAACGTAACCAATAATCCATTAAACTGACGGCTACAATTCCTACCGAAAAGATGGCTGTCAACTCTCTACGCGTATGTATGTATTAGGAATAGTACCGGAATATTATAATTACTATGTAGTCGTATGGTATGTACTATGATTACATCAAAAAATAATGTGAGTTAACATAAGACTGAGTTTCGTTTATAGAAAGTACACACACACATACAAACATTCCAAAATCTAGACAAATTGGACCAGATAATATATATAATGTAAATACTATAATAATTTACGACTCACGATTATTTTTTCAAAAATGACCCTATACTTTAAAGACACACACACTCACTCACTCACACATATATACACACACACACACATTCTATCTGTATTATCTTGACTGTGTAAGTGTAAATACAGGATATGTAAGTGAAAGCTTTAAGACTACATTGTAGTAATTATTTGTAATTAAATAGTACTAAACGGAAATAAATTTGCAATAAATAGATTAGTGATGTAGTTCTTTCCTATAGAGATCACTCTTATTACAACAGTATAGAAGGGAGCTGTATGTATGTATACCTATATACATATAGCGCCGGGATTTTGAAAGTGGTGTAGTTAAAGGCGTACATTCCTTTCCTACGGCCCCGGTATTTTAATGTTTGGTGGGAAACAATAAATTTTGGAGGTAGGCTTCGCTACTTCCCTCATAACACTCGCTACCCCCATCAACTTGCTATAAACGATATAAATAAAGTGTCTGAAATTGAGGCAAAGCATCTTCCCAATGCATATTTCATCGCCGAAGCTATCAAGACTAAATGCTTTATTTTTGTTATGCTTCCCTCTCAGTGATCTACCAGAACCAGAGCCAGTAATGCAGTCTGTAAGTGTAAGTAGTATAGGTAGGTATGTACATACCTACTACAGCACCTACTTGGGATGGAAGCATATGCCTAATCGTTTGAAACCGTTCCATTTGAGAGAATGACATACATAGGTAGGTACAGGCTGCACTGAAACAAAGTGCCCTAAAAACAAAGCACACATAACGAGAGATAGATGGGCTAAATTCTTATCACGTGGAGTCCGTACACCCACTGACTAGATAGAATGCAAGGGAAAACTCAAAGGACACCAATAATTTGCGAATTGCCTCTCAAATTGCAAAATAAATGAAACAACTTTTTGCAAGTTAAGAGGAAAGAAAACTATGGACTAGCAAATTGCTTCAAACTTTTCCTGATTCCAGGAACTCCTGTAGGTTATGTACGTCTTGTACATATGTATATGACAGTTGTCGGTACAAATGGATGGGTCACTTCCAACTAGGAAAAAACAAATGGTTGTGTAAGTTTTAAAACTTTATCCACCTTAAGGACACTTGATTCACTTTAATATTCTACTTCCAACTACATAAACTCCTGTAGCTTTACTAAATCCAATAAAAAAAAGTTTAAAATTTCAAAGACATTACAAACAAACTTATGGGAGAAGACGTCTATGGTTTGGATCTAGAATAGAATAGAACTGTGAGAACGTTATTATACTGGCACCGGCCCCAGCCCCAGCCCCGGTCAATCCGTTCGAAGCGAAGGGTGGTGTTCTGTGTAGTGTATCAAGTGCAACCTCAGGCGATGTCTGTAGCTATGCTGCCCTACATTATTGGCAGTTTGGTATCGACAATACATATAGTTGGGATGCCGGGCCACATTTATCTGCCATGGATTTACAGAGGAACTCATGACTTTTGTAACTTTGTTGTTGTCTTCTTCTGGTCCAGCACACACCGGTACATCTTACAAATTCTTATCACACGCCATTTTTCTGACAGCCTACGAAATTCTTTACAAAGTTTCTTTTAACTTTTCAGTCTCATCATGGTGCTCGAGGCTGGAGGAAAAAAGAAGATTTTTTTTTGTCATGGGCAGCAGTCATAGAAACTGTAAGGTGAAGCCGACTTAAAGCAAACTTTTTAAAGTGAGTATATTATCTGTAGTTTCGTTCTATGGCCTGAAGAGACCAGCTAAGAGCAAAGGAGATTTTTGCTTATTTTTCCGGTGGAAAGGAGAGAGCGGGGAGGGAGGAGGAGGAGGAGGTACAGAATGCAGATCATCTTTCGGGATCACCTTTGGGAATCTCGCATTTATTGAATTTGTTCAAAGTTTGCAAATTATTCGATTTTCAAGGCAAATACATACGTAATTTGTTCAATGAGTCTAATACAGATGTAGGTACGTGCTAGTTAGGACTTTAAAAATAATGTAAAATGGACTTTTAACACGTTTTGAGGAAGCCTCGTCAAAAGCTTGGAGGGCCTCTCTGTAAAATAGAGACGGAATTCATGGCTTCCCAGACCAGGCAGGCCGCAAATCAGTCCTCAGTCCATACGTCGAATTTGTTGGAAAGATCATAATGGAACAAAAGCAAATCAGTCCAAGTCTCCACATGGTATGTACAAGCAGGGCTCTACACTACGGGAAAAAGATCCACCAATCATGAACATGTAAACAAAACGGGAGAGATAATGCTCTGCTAAATGATAAGTTTGTTGTGTATCATTTATCTCCATTTACACAATTCGGATAACCCATATCCCTACTTTTTCACTCATTCTAACTCCACTCAAGACTCATCGGTCCGCCAGTTCCTCTCATATCTTCCCAAACACCAGATATCCGAACAAGACAAGATTTTCTTTCCACACACACACACACACAGCTCAACTTTTAAAGCTCCGTCCCATCTCATCCTCTATCTTCTTTGTATGGGAAAACTGTCCAGTGAAACTCTTATTTTTCCCCCCTGTCTCTCACTCCCTCTCAATCTGCTTCACAATCAACGTTAATTAAATTTAAACCCGTCAAAGAATGGCAGCTCGAGACGTGAGTGTGGACGACGACGACGACTTCTCGTTCAGTTCCGAACTTACCATCGAACCGGATGATGAGTTTAAGTCAAATTCCAATTCCAATTCCAGACAGGGCACTCGACGGGTTCATTGGACACCCAATGAAACTCACCACATTAATTTAGATTCTCAGAATTCCAAGGGAAGTAGTGGAGCTTATTCTCCTCCTTCAGTCGACTTGGAGGACCCGAGAGGGGAAAATAGTCGAGATAGAACCGCCGCCCGAGACGAAGATAATCGCCACAATCCCGACACATCTCTCGCCATTGTGGGTGCTAATAGTCATGGAGCCGGAAATAATCCTCGGCAGGAAGTGAGAGCAGTTGGAGAAAGAATTCTCCGAATAATTATTGAGCTCCTTCCCAGCCTCTTCCTCACGTGTGCCATCCAGTTTATTAAACTCCTCTCCGGAGTTCATTTGTTCCTCGTCGGACTCATTGTCTTTCAAGCCCTGTTCTGGCCCTCCCTCGCCTACGTCCTCTTCTCTCTTTTTTGGAAAAAACCAACCATTCTCAAGCCTTTCTCCACGTTCTCTCAAGGGAAATGGGTGAATCTCTTCTTGCTGCAGGTAAGATGCTGGGATTTACGATGCGGGAGAGAAAAGAGAGAGATACAAGTCAATACATTTCTCAACTGAATTCATTGTAGTTCTCCCATTGCATTATTGGTATTGGTATGTAGTGGCCCACTCCCTTATCTTTTTATGATAAGGAAATTGAATTTAGGTGAGCTACCTTCAGCTCATAGATTCGATTATTATGACTGTTGTTCTTGTTCTTGAAGGTTCACGGGACGATAACGATGGGGGCCGTGCTTCTTCAGCTGCTGTCCATAGAATATCTTAATGTGACCGTCTCACTCGCCATGTCCTTCCTCCCGTGCATCATCCTGGTTCTCATGGAGCACATCATGGAAGAAAAATCCTGCAGTTTGGAATTAATCCTGACGCTAGTCTTTGGATACTTGGGTGTAGTTTGTGCGTCCATTCCTTCCCTCCTCACGGAGCACCCGCAACTTCAAAGCAGACTCTATGTACGTTACGTCCTCCACATACGTATCTCTGGATTTATATTTCTTTTGTATTTTCGATCTAGACTTGTAATGGAGATGGGTGATGAATGTATCTACCGTATATGCTCGATTAGAGCCCCTGGGGCTCTATTCCAAATTCCTGCATTGCCTTCCGCATAACACAATGCTATGTTATGGCAGAACCATGGAGGGGGGTCTTAGGGGTGGGGCTCTATTCGAGACTGGGGCTCTAATCGAGCATATACGGTATATATATATATATATATGTATAGAGGTAATAATTCTGATTGTTTGTGGCTGGATGAAGAAAGGGATTGCGGCTTCAATTGGGAGCAGTCTTCTATGCATCGAGGCATCACTACTACTCAACTACTTGAGAAATCGAAATACCGACGACTCTTTGGTTACTCTGAGCATTGGACTTCAAGGAACGATTCTTTGTGGCGTAATTGGAGCCTGTATGCACGTCCTTGGTCCATTGAGACAATCAAATGCGGGATTTGTGTCTGCCATCCTTTTGTGTACGCTCCTTGGCATCCTCCTATTGATTAGTAAAATGACGACAGGAGTGAGACGGGAGATTAGGAGGGAGACCGCGGAAGGTGGAATGAGTGGAGAGACTTCAACCACAGAGGCAGACCCATCATCATCCTCCTCATCCTCATCATCATCCGCATCTCTCCACCATGTTTCCATCCTCAAACAAAGAGTTTTAATTTTTGCCTTCTCCTGCGTCTGGGGTCTCTTCAAGCAATTTCACAAGCATACTTTCCCAAGTGTTTTTAGGTAAGCAACTCATAGATTATCAACTTAGTATTCCATGAATGTTTTGTTTCCATTATTTTATTGTTTCCTATGACGGGGGGAGGGAGGCTGGATGGTTGACTCCCAGTCCCAGTTGTTCCTTAATGGGAGGGATGAAGCCCAGAATTGCTTTTCCGTCTCTATTCTCAACTATTTTTTCAAGTTTTAGTAGAAACAAAAAGTCCATAAAGTATCATCCTTTAAGCTCAAAGCAGATAATTGCCGGGATATACGTACATACATTCCTATAGGCCGTCTTCTTTAAAAAAAAGGAGAAATATAGACACTTTCGGAAACTAGATAACCAGTGTACTAGCTATTAATCAGTTTCTTCGAAGACCGGGTGCACCGCTGAAAAGAAATTTAGACAAAATTGGAGTAGAGCAAAAATATCATATATTGACGGCGACACAATGCGTCGAGTAGAGAGAGCGTCGTATGTTTGTCTTTGTGGAGACTCGGTAAAGAAAAAAAAAAGAAGAAGGAAAACGAAAAAGAGTGGATCGCATCTCTACAAAAATATCAAGACAATGAGAACAAGAAGCAATTATCATTTATTTTATATTGCATACGTACAAAGCGAAGACTCTAGGACCGACCGGCTTCCACACTGCAGTACTGCCGTCTCCAGTAAATTGCTTTTGAACTACAGATAGTTCTAAATGGGAACGTCAGTATTTTACTAAACGACCCTATTTCCCGCATTCTTTCAAAGCAATGCATTTTGAATTAAAAGGATCATATTTTTTTGGGGGGAGGACTGGCAATTTCAGATGCTATAAGCCCAAATTTGGATTATGGATTCATATACTGGAGAATTAACTGTTCTACAGGGAGATTGCAGTCCATTCTTTTGTCATTACATTGCATTGTGCAAAGATTATGTATAGCTACGAAGCTACATACTTACACAAAAAGCGTTGCCATTTTAAGTGCTCTCGAGATGCTTATAATTAAAAACCATGTAGTTCAGGTAGTAGTTCTACAGGAACTAAAAGTTGACTGTGCCAAGGTGGGTACATATCTACCTACTTCTACTGGCAATTTCCATATTCTTATGACTGGAGAATTTAAACTCACTTTTGAAATATAAATTCCTTCAAGTTCACACTGTCCAAAGAAAATTCTTTAAATTGGCTATTTTACGCTTTGAAAAGCTCATCAGTGCTTCCACCAGTAATCTTTTTTTAAAAAAATGCTGCCATGGGAGAATTGCGTTGCGTTGGGTTGGGATCATTAAACACGCTTACAGAGCAAGCAAAGTAGCAAAGTTTGTACCAAGCAAAAGAATGAAAGTCCCTACCTAAATCAGTTAATGCAATTCAGTTAAAATCTTACCAATTGCTATTGCATTGCATTGCATTGGCTTGAATTGGAGAAACAAAGAATTTAAGTACTATACTGCATTACATAGAAGTACTGTATAAGATCGAAAGAACTGCCGTGCCATCTTCCATTTAAAAATCGCATCTGCCCTCACTTGACTCTAAACGGAAACGACAAAGTTCAAAGTGTTGACGATCATCTTCCCTGCAGAACTGCAGACCCGATCTGTTACTGTTATTACCCGCTTCCGAATTTTCTCTACGGCACTCGCTCTTTCTTTACTCTTTAGTATAAACTGTATCATCGTCTCTATCAGGATGAAGACCACAGTTCTGTCTGTGTGTATGTGTGTGGAAAAAGTAAACTTGGTCCCTGTTTAATGTTGAGCACCTCTCTTGTTTATTTTTCAGTGTCTTAGGTGTGACTTTAATAGTTGGCAGTTTTCTTCTCTCCGTGGCCTTTCGAGAATGGAATGTAGTGGTGAATAGGCGTGGACGGGGAAGTAATCAAGAGATTGATGGAGCTCCGGGTTCTAAAGGACAGAGGCATGGGAAGCCCTTCAGATTTATTCCATGGCTATTTTCAAGAGAACCGATTGTATTCATACATTAAAAATAAAAAGTTTAAAATGATACGATTGCGATTGTAGTAGTCCTTTCGGACTTTTGATTGTTTTTATCTTTAAATGTTTACTGCAAAAAGTCACGAGTATTATATTTATTAATTATTTAATGTCAAAAATATTTAATTTTTATATCATATTATTATCTCAGCAAAACCTAATTTAATTATTCATTTAAATGTTTACCTTAAAGTAAGAACCTAGGTACCTACGTAGTACATAGCAGAAGGCACTCCTTGTTGCCCCATTTTCCCGTTTCTTCCCTTCAATAAATTGTATTTTACTATTTACCTATACTACACCTACTAACATTATTTCAATGAATATAATACGACAGAATCAAGAATACAAAGAGTACAATTTAGATAGCTTATCATGTAACTAACACTATATAGTAAATTCAAATAATTCAAACCTACATATTCTGTACAAGCACACAAACTGACAAATTTAATGTGTCAAGCATTTTGAGGCAAATGTGGAATCTTTTTACTTACAATAATAAATTAAGAGAGACAGTGGATAAAAGAGTGTATACATATTTACTAGTAATAGTAATAGTAATAGTAATGAACCTATACATTCATTGAGTATCTGAAACAATATAGATTACTATACCTATAATAACAAACACGCCTATAATACGTAGGATCAATTACGACCAGCTGTTTATAAATAATTCGTTTTTTTATAGCAGCAGACATGTACGGCCAGCTACAACACTACATTCTAAAGTACATTGGTATTTGGCATTTGGATTACAAAAAAAAGTAATAATAAATTATGAATGAAAACTACTATTAAAATACTAGGATTATTAGGATTTACTACTGCAAAGCAGTCCTATTGCAACTTGCAACAAAATAAAATACAAAGACTAGTAAAACCACTCACCAAAATACATTTTTCCAACTTGTATTATCTTTTCTTCTACAAAAGAGTTAAACTCATACAACACGTGTATGTATGTATGCATATAATCAATAATAATTGGTCATACAATTCCATTATTACTTGGAAAATACCCAAGTACAGTCTACAAAGTACAAAAAATTAATGTGTAAAAACTAAAAATCTAAAAAAAAAAATTAAAGCTGGATAAACTAGAGCAAAAAAAATAATAAGACTAGTAGATCCTTTTACGATTTTTTTTTTGTAAAAAATAAATAAATTATGACGATTTTACGAGTACTTACTGAGTTGAGAGTCAGTAGCAAAAAATCTAAGTACAAAATTTAAGTAGTAATTATTTAGTTTCGAAATTCGAAAGAGCAAATTTTGTCTACAAGACAAAAAAAAAACCAACTACAGTCTACAGTACATCACAACAGAGCTAACGTAAAAAGTGGTCAATGCAAATACAATGTAACACAATACACATACATGTACACTAGATGTCTCCAATAAATAATAATGTAATGTATTAAATACATTTTAAGTAAATTGTACAGTAACTAAAGAGTATTTAGGATGGATCCATCTTAAGATCAGATCAGCTGATGACCAGTACAAAAATAAATGTTACGACCAAAAAAAAAACCACAGTCACATGCAAAAATAAGGGAAATCTACAATAAAATTAATTTTCTACTAGTCTACACATGTAATACTGTCGTAGGTACCTTCCTATAGGGTATATAGGGAGTTATTATAAACTAGAATAAAATTCAGTGCACTCACATAAGGATTCCTGTAGAAACTGTAGATTGCACAAATTGTTTGTGAGTGACACTGTGGCACAGCACTTGAACTATAAGTTAATATTTTAATTACTATGGTAGCTTTTACATCCCTAATCCGTACTACAAATATAAGACAGTGGTCCCTGCAACAGTATAAATGTCATAAAATACTGTCTGTATTATTATTCCTACGAGGTATGCATCTGTCTCTACATAACACTCAAAATCTTATCTGACGTCCATTAAATAGCATACACCACAATCTTTAGATTCCTACGTCGGTACTTTTAACCTATTCGAAACTGGGGAACTATTGAAAGAATACATACTTTACAAAAGTGTTTCATTCTATAAATTAACTTTTTCAAAACGGTCAAAACTAGTAAATAACACTTTTT
>JAQFZC010001126.1:0-34097 GCA_034695205.1 Dicyrtoma fusca
TTCAAAGCTAATAATCAACACTTTTAAAAAGGTCAAAACTAGAAATCAACACGTTAAAAAGCATTCAAAGCTAATAACTAGCACTTTCAAGAAGGTCAAAACTAGAAATCAACATTTTAAAAAGCATTCAAAGGTAAAAACCAACACGTTTAAAAAGGTCAAAACTAGAAATCAACACTTTAAAAACCTGTTAAAATGACTAGCATTTTTGAAAATGCCCAAACTAGAAGTCAGCATTTTTAGAAAGAAGTAAGGCTAGACGTATAACCGTTTTGAAAAGGTTAAAAATCAAAATCCAATTAAAATGTACGTTCAAACCTTAAAACGTATTACATTGTTTTTCTAATCGTATGATCTGATCGTGATTTATAAAAAAAAAGAACTAACGGGCTACCCAAATCTCTTACGTGTGAGTACATACGTGATGATCTACTATTTATAAAAGAAATAGGTAGATTGCCTTATTGTTAGTTTTATTACGATTTCAAGTGGTCACATTGCAGTAGGACCAGCTCAAAGAAATTCAAGCACTAAGGTTAGGTGTGTATTGCTACACTTGAAAGGAGGTCAAGAATTTTAAAGAATTTGGAGACGATAAAATGACGGTGATGGGATGAAATCGGATGCTATCGTAAGTAGAAGAAAGTACTATAATAAGGTTACCAACAGCCAAGAAATGTACATATTTTTATACATACATGGGAAAGCAACTTGGATTGCACAAGTATATATACTTATTATCATGAAATAAATAAATCCCCATTTTTTATTTGTAACGGTAGATATACGTAAATAATCAGCTCATGATCCTTTTAACCGGCGTATAGCTTAATTCCAAACTTAAATCCGGTCTAAACGTTTTTTGGTGATGTAACTACAGTTCCCTGTATAGGTTTTTACATGGAAAAGAGTAAATTGCTTGCCAATAACAATAAATATGTGAATGTGAATCAAAATATAACCAATGATTTTATCATCCAGTAAAAAAAAAGGCTGGACATTTTAGAGAACTTCAAAAACGCACAAACAGGTTTTGTACCTTTTCAAAAATATGTAAAATACATGGAGCATGAAGTACCTTTTTAAAATACAACTCAATGAAACATTTTATCATTTTTAAAAACACTTAATATAGTATTTTGCACCTTTTTGAAAACACGTAAGTAAAACGGTATACGCCTTTTCAAAAACATGCATTAGAGCATTTTGAACCTTTTTAAGTACATTTTAACGTAATGTAAAATCTTTCTTGATGAACAGTTTCCACTTTATGTACGCCTAAAGGATCTAAGAACCTGCACGTCAGTCAGCTTACGAAGCAAAAGTGACATTTTCAAGACGAGCGGGGAGAAAGCAGAGAGTAGAAAGTAGACGAGTTCTTGTACTACATCATCTGGGGTGTGTTTTTATGTTAACCGAGAGTCTCTTTGATAATATCCATTGCCCATAGAGCTCGTATGTATATGTAGACGAATGAGTTATTACTGAATGTTTTTGCAAACGTGAAGCGAAGGCTAAGAACTCATCGTTCGTCCCTTTTGCTAGTCTCTCATATCAATTTTACTTCTTCAGTCACTAATCCACCTTGAAAATGAAATGACGAAGTGAGCTTGAACCCAGCTGCATTTAGAGCACGTCACTTCCACTACAGGTTCCTCCAGCGCGACAGCGACAAAGACATCCACGTTCCTAGTACAATGAGCTCACATCTGCCCGTCTGCACGTACCTACAAAGGTACCTAATATAATGCTGAAGGAGAAGCGAAACGGAATTTTTCAATTTTGTACTTTAATACCTAATAACTAGACTAACTGTTCGTTTTAAACGCTGCATTGTTTTGGTGTTTTTACCCTTCTATTAGATTCAAAACATAAAACAGTGCTTTTGACGAAAATTCAAAAATAAATGTTTTTTGAACTAATTCTTATGTATACAAGAACTTTCTTTTCGTTTTAAATACGTGTACACTAAACATTTTTTACCAAATTTTTGAAAACCATGGCTGTAGAACGTTTTAAGAAAGTTAAGTTACAAATTACTCTTTGTCTTTAGGACATTCTTTAAATATTAAATGTGTTAACTTTCTTCACTTTTTCAAAAGCATGCAGTTAGAACACTTTGCATATCGTTACTGTAGATGCAAAATTACCGGTCTGCAAACATTAAAAGCACAGTGGCAGATCTCCAATTCATACTAATTGCAAATTTTTTCGATTCAACGTTATATCAAGCAACTGTAAGCATGGTAAAAAATGAAGATCGGCTACTTTGCATTTAGTGTGAACAGGAGATCGGCCACTTTGCTTTTAAGTAAAATTGGTAACCGGCCATTTTGCATCTACAGTAACGATATGTATGTATATACATAAAAAAGTAAGTTGTACAAGCTTAAAAAAATTGGGTTTGCTAAATTCGAGAACCCAACGCTTTCACTCAATAAAATTTGAACAACTTTCCCTTTGCTTCTTCTTAACCCAGTGTGAATGGCTGGCGAGAGCTGGAAGGTTGGAGGGGATTTGGAATTTGCGAGCTGACTATGAGTGGAGTGAAGTGAAATGAAGTGAAGTGAAGTCGGGGACTGAGTCAAGTAATTCAAGTACGTACATTTGTTATTCTGACATTTACTCAAATACATCGTATCATGCTAATATGGATGAGAGGCCTTTTCTTCTTTCTCATCCTTTCTCTCCAGCCCACCAGCTTTCTTCTCCAGCTCCTATATATACCCTGGAAGAACACCCGAGATACATATATCCCCATATAGCTAGCGCTAGCTTTCCATATCCACTCATTGATGTAAAGGCTACAGAGTATTTACTCGCTGAATTTCCTACACACGTATCTGTCGAGCAGTTGATTAGCCAGTCAAGATACATAAAATATAAAATAGATCCTCAGGTATAGGTAGTGGCGGTGGGGATATACTGCTGCGGGTATACATTATGGATTGGTCTCTACTCTGTGGCTCTGTAGACTGTAGGCAGTAGGGACGCGTGTAGTATAACTATTATGGGATAGACAGCGCAGTTTTGAGTGTGCCATTTCCTCTGGTGAAAATATTAAGGTGAATATTCTTCCTCATAAAAATTCACTCAAGGATAGAATCATAAGACAGTGCTGGCCAGAGAGAGAGAGAGAAAAGAAAATGTATATAGATATAGTGTATTGACATGAACTATATAGATGGCTATATAGAGTACAGAAATAGCACGGCTAGTGTCTCTTTTACAACGGAAACTTTACTGCCTCAACTTCACTTTCCTCCACCCCAAATAACAAATGAATTTAACCCATTTCAATTGTTACGCCAGAAATGTGCGTCCGCATTTTCTCGCATCTTCGGAGAAAGCCAACCAGTGAAAGCTATGCTATGTATTGTACATGGCTACTATGCTAAAAGGAAGAACTCATATATGATTATCCCTTAGAAAGTTTCAATTATGACGTTAGACAGAGAAAGCTGTTGGAAACGTAGAGAGCTTATTTTGCTTTATCTTTGGATATTTGAAGATATTATGTTATACACTTCATGTATGACTTTCACATATAATGCTTACATTTTTATGAAAATACAAATTACACGCACATTCTGCTATTTTCAAATAAGTTTAAAAACTGCCCGTGTAATCACACGTTGTATTTGGAAGACCCCTACACTAAGAGTAAGAGTAAATATGTAAGAAATACACTATACCCAAACTGATATTATAAGAGGGTCAATATACCTCCAGTAACCTACCTAGATATCTTAAAACATAACACAGATGCAATTTAGTTGCAGAAAAGTCTGCCCACCGAATCATCGTTAAAACTGAGCGAGTAACACTGCACTGTAGATGTGTATGTTTAGCATTTCAAATTTTTGAAATTTGAAACAAATGCAATAGAAAAAATTGTTATATGGATTTTGTACATTTAAAATTGTGACTGGAAAATCGTATTTACACTCTCCTTGGAAACATCTCTTATAAAATCTAGAAATAAAATGACAAGGGATGAGTTGTGAGTTTTAACTTTCACGTAATTTATTCACAACTGCCAAGCACTATGTACATTTATAAAGATTAGAAGCGAACTGAACCAAAAGCATTGAATAATCTCTCGCTCCGCGTAACTTTCTCTAGACCTGCTTAAGTTATAAAATGGCGCAAACAAAATTCCTTCAATGCAAAGAGGCGCATCATCATGGGCTAATTGACGATACAGTAACTAATCATACGTTTTGCATATTTTTTAAACATGTTAGTAAGTCATTATGTACCTTTCCAAACGTGAATTTTGTATCTTTCAGAAAAGTATAAAAGATGAATTTTGCGCTATTTCAGAACAAATGTAAAAAGAGCATTTAGTATCTTTCGAAAACATGTAATTTCACATATTACACCTCTCAGAAACGTCTAAATATGGCATTCTGCACCTTTCAGGGGGTATTTTCGATTAGGATATTTATTACTTTTAAAAAACGAATGAACAAGTTAAACATTTTCAAGAATAAATAAAATATATAATCTAACAAAACCTTGGTGATTTCACTTTGAGGATATGCGCTGGTTTGTTTCTACAGTCAGAAATGCATAGCTAGTATGAAAGTTTGAAGTTGGAGCCGAAACTTACCACTTTGCACCCTTTTGCCGTCCAGCGAAAGATATGGACAGAATGGCGTATTAATCACAGTCAGAGAGCTTCTGTCCACTTGATACGTGCTACAAACATAACTTCAATTTTTTCCCACTGCCTCCCCTCTTTCTTGGTCTTTACCAAAAATAAAAAACTCTGTCCTGAGAGACTCGCTCGCTCCTCAATTTCTACAGAATTTCTTGAGAAGCAATATTTTCAAGAACACAAGGAGGAACACAAAGGAAAAAAGGCTCAAAAAAACTCCTTTATATTTTTTCTATATCCTAAGTCACTACACTACAGTCCCCTTATTTTGGAACATTAAGTATATTGGTAGATAGTGGATATACTGGCTTAAGAAGTAAAACTGTGCAAGTCTAACAAGAGATTTATTAAGCATTTCTCTTGGCTTGAGACCCAATGTAAAAGTGGAGCAACATTAAATTGAGTATTTTGCACTTTTCAAAAACGTGAAAACAAGGCTTGTGTCGACGTTGCAAAATCTGTACAAATCATATATTACTTTCTCTTTAATTTGTTTTAAAGAATTAATGGAAATGCTACCTATTGCTTCTTAAGTTAGGACGTGTTGTCAGTTGGCTGTAGTGTGGAACTCATCACATATTTTACGTGCATACATGGTAGCTCTTAGATTCCCAAGAGAATACGTACATAATTTATCAATGAAATGATGATAGCTCTTCATCGTACATCATTTTCTTGTCTTCTCAAAAGGCCCGCTCCTACACACATTGTCACAGGAATGAAGGAGAAACAATTTGCCATATCTGCAGTGTATTGGGCTGCAAACATATGTATATGTTTATCCAAACTGTAGACACAGCACTGTAGTTAGCCATACTATCTGGACTGTGCTATATTTTACTCCTGGATATTATGTTTCATTCTTGTGTTTTTTTGGCCGACAGGAGTCAAGCCAAGAGTCAAGTACTAATGCGTATGTACAAGAACCAAACAAAAACTCGAGTAAACACAGACAAGTAAATGGAAGCATACTTTAGGTTTAGGACGAGGACAAAGTTTCACTCTGCAATCTACAGAAATGCCTTTCGTTTTCATCCCATCATTTTTTCCATCCTACAACCTTTCTAGAGTAAGAATTTCCCCCAAACAGCAGTGAAAGCATTCAGTGTGGAATATAAATACGAAATTTCCTCGTGACAAATGAGAGTAGTAAATTATTATAATGATTTTTGTCAAAAGTGGCATACAGATAGATAAGCTATTTAGATGGGCTGTCTGTGCCTTCATCATAAATAAGTATATAGTACAGTTATTCTCATATTAGTTACCGTGGCACAAATCATTTCTAGTTTTTTGATGTTTTGAAACATTGTTGAAAAAGTGCTTTTTAGGCGTTTGATCTTTAGAGAAAGCTCGATGTTGTAAGTGAAAGTTTTGAACAAAAACGTATTCATAATTCAATGTAGAAAAACATGCACGGAACTATCACCAAATGTATATGTACACGCCTGTGTATAGTATCAACGATGTACCTATAGCTGTGGCTACATTTTGTGGATGTCGGAGAAAGCAAACTGGATTAAGTTCCATTATATTCTTGTTTGTTTAACAGAGCGTTAACAATATACGATGACATTTTTACGCGCATAATTGTTGTACGGATGCAAAAGCATCAATTTTATCATTGGCATATCCAAAAGGAAAAGAATAAACATAAAAATGCCTTGTTTTTATTTCAAAAGGGTGACTCAAGAAGTGAAAGCATTACTTTCCCCTTCCGTTGTAGTACTTTTGGAGCTTGGCAGGAGTCCATCTCTCAGCCTTTACAACTCTCGTGCACTTTCACTCATTGCTTGACTCAACTTTTACTCTACTTTCACCCACTCATTTCAACGTTTGCTTTAGTTCAATATCGTGTATAGGGGGGTTCAGTAGACATTTGGCACTTTAAGCTATGGTTTGTTGTGAGCATGACATGGGGAAAGAATTACAGGCGCATTTATTAGAAGTAATGCATTTATCCACTACATTTATGTCACTCTATTTACCTCCGTGATCTTCTTTCCTTCACCACTATTACTTTTTCACATATCCTACTTTCCAACTTTTAACTTCTCGGCACTGTACTGACACTGAAGAAATGGCAAATTCTATAAATGTAAAGATATACACAATATTTGAAAGTAATCAAGTACAGTATGCAAATCCCTTTTTTGTTTCATACACCTTACATCACGAGTTAATAAGACGTTTTTTCTTCTCTACCTAAACAAATGCGAAAATTAGATATTTGTCAGATTTTTGAATATTACTGTGTTCTTTTTAAAAATATTTTCAATAATATTTTAAATCTTTTCATAGGCGCAATTATCATCATCATCATCTGTAAAAATGAAGTTGTACACCTTTTATAAAAGCGTAAAAATTTTAGTTGAAGACAGACCCCTTTGCATTGAGACCACAGATACGTTGGGAGAAAGTCCATTTCAAACTTTCACTAACGATATCATATCATACTATACACTAGCATAGCTTCCAATTATTCTGCGAAACGCATTTACGAAAGTAGGTACCGTAAATGATCTATTACTACGCGGCGAGTCTCTATTAATACGCGGGTCACCGAAAGTATTTTAAAAGTTTAAGTGTACAGAAATTAGTGTAAACCTAACTGTTTAGCCATGGAATGTTTTGAATTAAATGACACATACTTTTTAGTCGCTTAAAAGTGTCAAAATTGATGTTTATAGCCTGTTTATTTCAACTAGTAAATTCAGAGTAGTAAAACGGTTAGTTTGAATAATAGGCGGGTCTCTAATTGTACGCGGGGGTCTGAGAGGCTGAATGGAATAATGCGCGGGCGTACTATTGGATCATTTACGGTACTTCCGTGTTACATATTGGATATTTTCGTTCACTGATGCTCTCATATTATATCATTAAAATGTTCTAATTCCACCACACCCAACTCAAATTAAATTTGAGTGCAACAATACGTACAGCTGCTTCGAATACATACATACATACATAGTAATAGCAAGAGTATGTTACTATTAGCTGTTTGTAAATTGCTTTCTTTCCAAGGTAAAATTTATCATTTTATGGGGACACATGTATGTACATACATACAGTCCAGTTCAATTGTATCTCCCCAACCCAACGTTTTGCTTCAACACTAAAAATTGGTATGGCTTGAGGTTTGGGTGAAACAATTTGTCACTTATTTATCTGTCAAAAAAACAATTTGAAACATCATTTTTCATCCCGTTTCAATTTAGAAAAGGAAAGTAAAATATGACTTGGGTTTCTGTTCATGAAAAAATGTGTCCAACTGGGAACGGCTGTGTGAGGTGCGCGATTCAATGTTGACAAAAGGGTCACGTCCAGTACCCACATCTCACCACATCGTATCTCGGAAAAGGAATTCTCGGAGGGAACTTGCATATATGGTGTCATTGGGGTCTTGACATCCTACTTAAAACTAGAAAGGGGCGTTTTTGGAATATTTTTCTTGGATGCTACAAGTGCAAAGACCCAGACCTACCCACTGCACCCAGCATTAATAATAGCATTATATGACAATGTACATTTAAGTATACATATTTTCAGTGAAAGTATTCAATTCAAGTTGTCTTCGCTCTCTCCCAGTAAATGTTACTTGAACGAGCTATCTACAATTTAACTTGTTTAAAAGCATGCAGAACGTATTTTTTATTCTTTTCGAAAAGCTCTAAACATTTGTTATTGTCTATTTAAAAGGTGTAGAAATTTTAAAGCTTATTTTTCAAATCCCAAAGAGTCTAATTACACAAGGTAAAAAGTTGAGATGGATTGTTTTTGGTAACTGTATAGTTAAAGGCTAGCTTCGATCTTATTTAAGAGACTGAAGTAGACTATAGCGCTTTCACCTGCGTTACATGAAACAAAGAAAGTAAGATTGATATATGTATAAACATCTATATGATTTTATATAAGAGTAGAATAAGAGAGACCTTGGTTAGCTACAATGAGTGTGAAATACATAATTTTTTTTCTAGGGTCGTGAGTTGAAAATAGATTGAGTAATTAATATTACTGCGCCTGGTTTTATTTCACCCTTCAAAAATATTATCGCTTTGTACTCTCCAAACTTTTCATAGTCCCAGACCCCAACAAAGAAATAAACCAGAGACAGCGTGGGGAATGGATAAGTCCCACAACATTGCATTGTAGATACACCTACCACTCCGTAAATTCCTCGAGAAGTAAAAAGAAGTTATGCGATACCGGAAGGGCCCTATTCAAAGGAAAGCCTTCACTTTTTATATCTGGACAATGCACAAGATTTTTGCAGCTAGACATTTTATTTTTTATTCTTCCTTTATTTAGTTGAAAGGTTGTGCGTTTGCTATGTGCTTCAAATTGAATTGACTACAGGAACAGAGCCAGGAAGATGAGAGCAGCAGATGCTTTGGTTCCAGATCTACAGTGCAGTGTCAGTCAAAGTTAAAGTCACACCAGGATAGTTGATGGTTTAGATTTTTATTTTAGCATGCAGGCTGGCTGACGGTAGCCACGAAATAGAATAAAAGTCTTTTGTTTAGGTTGTTGTACATACTAATAAAAATATGCCAAAACTCCAGTTCAATTCGGTTAATTTGACATTTAGCTCCATTAAAATCTACTTTCCCTGTCCACCATACTTTATGTGGGTAGACTAATACCCTGGTCTGACAGCTTTAGCAGCTGCTATACCTCCTACCACTATTTATTTCCTCTTAGGGGGCGGATATATATTACGCTAGAGTAGTTTTGAAAACTTTGACAGACTTTCTCGGTAACCTTGTCCGCTAACTTGAGCCTAAATGGTAAGTTAACAAAGCGTTCCCCCTTAACACGTAATTAATGGACATCGCGTTGCTATTCTGAATGGATTCGCAGAAGCCAAGCCAAACCAAACCAGGCCAGGCTAAGCCAAGTCGAGGCACGTCAGGCCACACTGGATTAGACGAGATCAGGCCGGCAGACGAGATTTCAAAAGTAGACTTCCAGACTCTTACGAGCAACAAGGATAGCAACAGCAACCATTAGCGCTCGCTTTCCTTGGGTTACACACCGTAAAATGCATGCACAGTGGATGCTTCGGATGGCAGGGAGGTGCGTACCGTGCTTCCTCTAGTTGTTGAAAACGACTTAAAGAATGGGCCTATAGAATTCAATATGATTTTGAAGGACAATTTTTGACCATTCTGATTTGACCATCATCGACCATTTTGGTGAAAGTACTATTTTAAAAGTCCACATTTTATCATTTGTCACCTTAAATAGGGATAAACGAGGGCTTGATCCGGTAAAGGGGAAAAAGAATCGGGTGAAAGTAATAAGATCTTCACGGTACTTGACTTCCCCACTACTGCCTACCAACTACACTTTTACTACCTACGCTAATAAGAGTGGAGGCAACTCAGCATTATCTGTAAAGTATTCAGTTCCCTCGTCAACCTCTTGGGACCAAATGGAATGGAGTTAATGAAAATGTACATTTGGAGCGGCTATAATAACCACCTGAAATGTTCAGAATCTCTCACGACCAGAGCCACTACTACAGTTAATCATTGGCTGCTTTCTCCTCAACTGGATAAGCATGTACACAATCCGGGTCTTAATGCAAACCAGCTCACAATCATTCACAGTTAAATTGTATTTGGCTGGGCTTTGGAATACCAAGCTCAGCAACATTTTGTTGACAATACTAAAGCTTAGAAATTGTACAGTACATTTTTAAAATAGATCGTTTTGCATTCAGCATTTGAGCTCCTTTGTAGCCTAATTGTAAATGCGTCATTTTACATCCTAACCCTGATAAGCTATATTTATATACGGAGTACCTCTCTACTTCCGCCGTTATGTGCTGTGGAGTTTAAGCAGTCAACCAGGCGGTTTTACCTCGATTCTCCCCGAATAAATGCCCCTCCATGATTCCCTTTATCCACAAGCCTGATTGACCTTTTTTGTTTTTCCCATATGCACTTTTCAACCTCAGTAGAATTCCCCTTGTTCACAATTCTACCTTCTATTGACTTATTACTATCCTCTGATAGATTTTATGGGAAAAGAATGCACGCGGAGGGAAAAATGAATAAGGCAAATATTGTGTACGGGGAATGTGGGAGGGGCAATGGTTCAGGGGAAACCGGGCAGTCAACCAACCAGGCCAAGCTTCCCACTCAGCTAATTAGTGAAAAGTGAACGGTTGATTTAAATTATAACTCGGGCTTCTTAGAGTGTAGCCCACTTATAGTGTGGAGTGTGTACATGCATACACACACACACACACAACACGTACCTGCAGAATCTATATCCAGCCAGCTAGGTACGTCGCTAGGTAGATGCAATGAAATTGTCTCGCTCGTGAGCACGAAAGAGATACGAAACGAAGAACTGCATGTATGAGTCTGAACCTGAGCGTTACGTGAACACTTTAAATTTTACATTAACGGAATTATTAGAAGCAGAATACATACTCGTTAGCTGGTTCGCTCTTTCTCTCGTTCGTTGGTTCTTTCCCCGCAGTATGGAGTAGCATCTAACCTGGCTGCCCTCAGCATGTAAATATGTAAATAGTTACCGAGTACAAGGACGTATTTTGTAGAGACTAAGGTTACCATTGTACAAACAATTTAGAAACTATTCAAAATAATTATTTTCTTGACATGTGGTTGAAATATAGCGTGAGGGAGCGATACCTAATCTACCATGCGAGGCATCTTTATAACTCTTTATTAGGGAAATCCAATTAAATTAACAATGATGGACTAAACGGCACTCTGGTACTCAGAACTTCCCCCCGCTCATGCATGGCCGGTCGTATGTGGCCCATTTAAACTTTGGTTACGCCAAGCACTGGGCTAAGTATGTATATGTACTTTTACTCTACTTTCACCACTCTCAGTATGGAAGGTTGATACATATAATTATGGCTGGCACAGGTAGACGCTCTTCCTCGTAATGTCTCCCTTGGTTAGTCCTATAACCACCTTTTCAATTAATTTAAAAGCAAGCAGCCGTCGCCATTCAAGTTGCCTTAGTTCTCTTAATTGCACTGTAGTCTAAACTACTGCATGTGTAGATGGACCCGTTTGGGAAATACACTACTGTCAACTTAAGGACGCACAATACGACATAATTGGTCCCACGTGACAGGGCAATTCAACTACATAGATTGTTGCATTTTAACATTACATTCCCAAATCCTCAAGAGCAACAACTCCGAAAATATTTACATTTTAAAGGCACACTGTGTGTTTACCTATGTGTTATTTTTGAGAAGTGCTTAAACACACAAAGGTAGTCACAGCCAATATTAGCAATTTTGGAAAAGTTGCAAACTATTTCATTTACAACTTGCACTTAAATTTGCCACTTGACTGATCGTGGGCTTAGAGCAAGTACCCAGGTCCCTAGGTAAAAAGCATACTAAAATTAAGCATGGGGAAAATACCAATGGAAATGACTGGGCTACCCATCATCTCGTTGTTCAGTAAAGAACTCCAAATTTCCGTCTGATGTGCAGACGGCGGATACGCCACTGACTGTTGATGTTAAAGACTTAAGCCAGAGACTCGTGAAAGGTTGTAAGTGTCATTGTTTGCTTCTCACAATGCTTCTTGAAGATGAGCTTCCCTCGTGCTTACTTATCGTTAGTCTGAGGACGGAGGTAAATTTACCTCCCTCAGCTTTTTCTCTGCTTTCTCTCTACTTTCTCTTTCTGTCTGTCTATTTCCCTTTCAGCCTCAGCTGATTTGATGCGCTAAAGATTATATAGCTCAGGGGAAATGAGGCTGCCAAGCTTCAATCATAAGTATGTATATAGGTACTACAAGTATACATATATATGTAGAACCCACTGAGTGAGACAAAACAGAAGGAAGGCATAAGTAAATTTTGACTAAAGAGGGAGTGGAAGATGAATTGGGCTGAGCTGAAGTGAACTGAGCAAAGGGGCTTAAATTACGGAAGATACTTGTGACGGCTTTTATCTTTACACAATCTATATAGAGCCGTAGTGCACAATTATTTATGCTGATGCGGGTAGATATTATAGCCAACTATATCCAAATAGGAATTGGATATACATTCAACATAATACCACAATCATATCAACTCAATCAACATTATTGTATTGTACTTTGTGGTCGTGGTTTCTTACGCGTGTAGACAAGTAATGTCTACTGCATTGTCTTCTGTAAGGAGTATTTAATATATTACACCACGTTAAATTTTGCAACTGAATCTATTGCCTACTGCCCAATCATTAACCCGTTCGAAACTGGAAAACCATGGAAAGAATACTTTGTAAAACTGTTTTCCACAAATAAACGTTTTCAAAACAGCCACAAACTAGTAATTAACATTTTTAAAAATATGCAAAACCAGAAACTGACACTTTCAAAAAGGTGCAAACAAGAAATCAACATTTTCAAAAAATTAAAACTAGAAAGTAGCATTTTAAAATACGCTCAAAACTAGCAACTGGCACTTTCAAAAAGGTGAAAACTATAAATTAACATTTTAGAAAACTCTCAAAACTAGGAATTTACATATTTACATTTTCAAAAACTTGGAAAACTGCTTACGAATCCGTTTCGAAAAGGTTATTTGAGACTTTATTAATAAAGGAAATCACTGGTATTTTCCATCTTCGAACCGTGTTCAAAAGGTATTATTCCTTTTTCAAAAGATAAAACCCTCCAATCTACTGATATGACTATACTATGTAATGTACATAGAAACTTTAATGTTTTCAGCTGTTTCTTTAATTATGTCGTCAACCACTCGAGTTTGAGATGAGCGTGTCGCAAGTTTAAAATTAGAAATGACGATTGCGACAATGATAAGAGGAAGAATGGAGTTTGTGGGGGACTTGAGTTTTGCTAAAGTGTTTGAATTAGGTCGACTAGTGAGTGAGTAGTGAAGCATCTGAATAAATGTTTATTTTCTTTGCTAATTCCTGGTTACTTAAAAAGTACGTAGCACACATGGCTTAATCTAATAGACTTGTAAGAGGGCGGGTTAAGTGGGAGTGTATACTGCTGGCTGTGCTTATGTCTTACCTGGGTGACTCTTCAAGGGAGAATTCCTCGAATTGAACGTAGAGCCTGTAGCCAGGCGTCGTTTCCACGGTTGTGA
Source organism: Dicyrtoma fusca (assembly GCA_034695205.1). Taxonomy (NCBI): domain Eukaryota; kingdom Metazoa; phylum Arthropoda; class Collembola; order Symphypleona; family Dicyrtomidae; genus Dicyrtoma; species Dicyrtoma fusca. Next base: position 13,772 of record JAQFZC010001126.1, read on the forward strand.
CGCAAATGACGTTGTCAGGATAGGAACTGGGGTACGCTGGACTCGTCACAGACAATGGCGTCATTTGACCCGGCAGTATTCGGAGCGTTTGGTTACATGAAAAATCCCAATCTAAAAATAACAAATTACAGGTAGGCACTAGCATTACTTTGGAGAATTCTCAGGATTTATCCTCAAGTTTTATTTTTGTTCGTCCACCCATGTAACGTATATATTTCTACTGTAAGTCCATCGTCGGTGAAGAACCATTGTAGCGAAAGTCCAGCGACCTCTTATTATCATTTTGAAGTAAGTCCGAACAATGCATGCTTTACTAATATGTTAGAAGTAGCTGCAAAAACCACTCTAACACTTAAACAAAATAGTAACGCTGCTATTTACACTTATAACTTGTATTGCAACTTTTTATAAAATGTGTACAAGTGACATCAACCCTTTGTTTAAAGACGTTTGGAAAAGTTCAAAGGTTGTTGGTACTTGCGTCGAAATGATATTAAGAGGACGAACTTGCGTCGCAAAGCTTTAAAGCAAGGACTGGACTTACGTCACAATGCTTCTTCATAGAAGATACGAAGTGTGGATAACACGCTAAATGGATGGGCGTCGAGCAACTTTGCATATAATAAATTACTTAATTAGGGCATGAAATGTTTTTGTTAATCAGAAACTGCAATAAATTTTGAAGTTATGGTGGCAGTATGGATTATTAGAGCAATTTCTGTTAACATAGGTGCTAGCTTTAAGTAGCAGAACCACTATTTACAACTTTCTGTTCTTAAAAAGATGAAAAATACGCACTACAACTCAGTTAGAATTTTTTAGCCTGAGAAACGCAAAACCAGCTATAATGTAGCTTTCGGAAAGTTCCGATCTTTCCGCCGGTCCAAAAATATTTGGCTTTGTCTAGTCTAAATATTTTCTAAATGGGTCATAAAACGTCAAACTGGCCTGTTTTTAAAGTGACAAGTAACTGGAATTCAATTTTATGAACTTACTTTTATGTGTAGTTTTTTCACACAAATAGAAGTTTTTGGTCTCACAGTTTCGGTCATTCCAATGAAATTTGCCGGAGGCTCCTTCCGGAGGATACGAAAGGGGGTCATTGGAGCCCTTCACGTGAATGTTGTTCATTTCAAAATTCTTCTCTTGCTGTGCGGAGTGTGAGGAGAAGCTTCCCCGTAGCTCAACACAGTCCTGTCCACTGAAGCCATCGTCATTCGGTTGAGCATTCACAATCCCATTTGTTTTATGTACCCAGCCAGGAAACCAATCTGCGCATTCACAAAATATTACTATTATTGTATACGAGCACCTAAGTACTACTAAATACATCACAAGTAGGTATTTATTAACTGCATACCTTTAATTTTGAATTAAGCGTAAACAATATTGCAGAATTTTTGTCGCAGCAAGAAGCTAAAAGCTATTTTCATTTCTCGTAGGTTTCTAGCTTTCCATGATATTTTCAATTCAATTAGAATAGTACGATATTTTTATATTTTATCAGTGGAATCGCCACCAAGAACCGAATACAAAAAATCTGAATCCAAGTCAAGTTGAACTATTCAAGTAGAACTCCACCCCATAAATACAAATAGGTTATGACAACAATAAAATTTGACCTAAAGACATTCACCGTAGTATGGAGAGATCCAGAAACAAAAGATAGAGATTAAAGATTAGAGATAGTGGAGCCAGTAGTGCCAGACTGGGAGACGCGGGAGAAAGTTTCCTTGGGAGAAAGTTGATAAGTGTAGACAGACTACAAGTGCATGCCACCATGGATGCGTGAAAGAGAAATTTGGAAAGGTAACGAGGTTACCTAGATTCCAGCATCTGTCTCAAAAATAAAACGGGGCTGCACCCTATAGCATCCTTCAGGCGGCAATAATACAGGTTATAAGTATGTATTTAAGCCACAAACATCCCTTTAATTTTTATCTTTACAGAGAAGGATGAAGGTCTGCATTTAGTTTAGGTACATTTTTTAGAGACAATTCAGTTTGCTTCTTCCGTAATGATGAATTCTAGCATACTTATTAGAAAGTTTCTTCCTATTGTAGTTAGTTCGTCGTACCACTGGAATTTCCTTAAAAATATTTCCCGGTCTACCATGACCTTCTACACAACAGCTCAGCTAACTTTCTCCATATGTTTTTACCGTTCTCCGTATCTGAAGCCCAAAGAGAAAGCATATGGCTTCAGACTAACGCCCATAATACCAAAACCAAGACGAGCAAAAAGATATCCTTTGTTTAACCGACATGCCAAGGAGATGAAACAGAGAAAAAGTTTTTGCCTTGATTACACTTAAGCACTGAAGGAGCAGGGGGGAACCAATGGGAGTTATTTTACTGAGCAAATAAAAGTTTTTTTTTCTCGCTCTTTCTCTCAGCTCTCAGTGACAGCAGCCGTGTTTTCCTTTGACTTTGTTGCCAATACTTCCTATGAGTCACACGATATCCATTTCCACTTGGACATCCTTTGAATAATTGTATAATATAAACTATAGCTAAGGACGTTTCATATTTGACAATAAATAAGTGCTTTGATTTCCTTTAGGAGGTGCTGATGTTTTTAGAACCCTGTTTTTAGGATGCTTTGGTGAAAGCACTTACTTTCACCACCCTACAATTTGTAATCATTTTAAAGTCAAACTTCTACCTAAAAATTCCAATTTATTGTGTTGAAAGTTTTTAATAAAGTGCCCTGCTCAAACCCACCCAAAATTCATGACAAGATATTTAAAAGGTCCCACATAAACAATGTGAAAAAGACTACCTGACTGCCTCTAATGGGACAAAGAGGAATATTTCTACACGTTCGAAGAAGCGGAGTACATGGAAAACGTAGTAGTGGTAAATTAAGTGAATTTATATAAAAATAAATGAACACCAATAAAGCTGGGGTTGGATTTAGATCGTCTATGTACACGTCGTATGTATGTCATGTACATTTTTGTTTTATAAATTGTATGGGAATTTTCTTTGATAAAACTTTTTGGCTTTTTCTTGGTTCCACTGGTTCGGATGGCATGATAAAGTGAAAAGAATTGGAGGTGCTCTGGGCTAAATAAATCACAGTCTGTCTTAAATTCATCCCAAAAAAGGAATTCCAGTAGCACCAAAGAAGAGACTGAGATACGAAGGAATTCTTAAGCGAGTTTCTCGACTATCCTACATCAATTGTGCATTATATCACTGCGGAAGAAGCGAACTAGTCCTTCTACAGAATAACTGTAATGCTCAAACTGTGCTACATAATTTAATCCTGATACAATTGTTCAGCGTATGAAACGATCAAATATGGTTTGGCAATACCATTTTACAATTTTAACCGTCTTAAACTATGTATTTAAAAATTATGTTGGACCGATACAGTTTTGAAGCAGTTAGTTTGCTTCTTCAAACAAAACGTCTCGCTGCATAGTTTCTGACGCATAAACTTGACAACAATGGGTGAAAGATTGAGGGATTGTGAAATATATTTAGAGCGAAGCAATTGGGATTTTTATATAGCGCGGGAGAGGTTCCTACGATTGTCTGGAATGAGTGAATAGATGGATAAACATCCATTCATCTATCTCTCCATTCAATTCATCCCAGTGCCAGCTGACTGAGTGACTCACATTTTTTTCTCATTACGAAACAACTCCTCTAACTTTCTCCATCACGGTCTCCTATATTTTGCATTGTATTTTTCTCAATCATTCTGGGTTTCTGTGTTTTACAGCGTATATTACTCCACAACAAATCTGTGAAGCTAGTATTATGATCATGGGCATAGCTATAGTTAATATTATAAAATGGGTGGAATAGTGAACTTTTTATAGATGCTGCCTTTGTTTAAGATTTGTGTGCAGTGCCCAGTCAGATATTAGCACGGATGGGCTTCACAAAATAAATAAGACAAACAAGTAGAAGATAGGACACGGGAACTAACGAAGGGGCGAAAGGCATGCTTTCTCTTAAGAGCAAGAGGCGTGAATTTGTAACGCTGGCTAAGAGTGGTTGGAAAGTTTATAGGAGAGAAAAGTTTCCCCTTAGGACAGTATACAACCATTTTAATAACAAGAAAACTGTCAAATATGTTCAACGTAATTTATAAACAACCCTTATAACAACTATTGAGTCTTTCCCGGGACGATAGGGAAAGAGTAAATAATGTTTCCCGTAGACCCATCAGATTCCTCTCCCGCTTTCTTCTAATATTATTTACCTACCAAACAGTGAAAAAAGACGAAGACAAAGGCAGAAGTAAGATGAAATAGTTTCCTGGATTCGAATGGAATATAGGATATCATGCTGAAGAAGCAATATAATAAATCTCCAAGTTTTATTCATGAAAAAAATGCAGTTATCTACATTTATACTTACGGCAATCATTGGGAAAAATTAAAGGCAAAAAAAAATTACTAGGACACTTCAAAAGCGTACGGTGAAAGCAACTTTTGTTGGTTTTTAAAAAGCGGGTAGAATTATGATTTTCTATGAAAACGCCAGGACTTTGCAGCAACTCTTGGATTACCCATTTCGGTTCTTCAGCAATGGCTTGTAAATGCGATGCAAATAAGGTAGTACGATTCGTAGTGAAAAAAAGTTGAAAAAAGTAGGAATAACGGTTCTTGCTTTCACCTGCATGGAAGTGATAGCAAGAACCCAATGTGCACAGGGCTCTTGAAAATGTACCCAGGGGAAAGAAAGTTGGGACCCAGTAGATACAATCATTGAATTTGTGTTGTAAATTCTACATGTTTGTATAGATTCGACATAAAAGGTTGGATCTATACAAAAATGTAGTATCTACAACAGAAATGCAATGGTAGTATTTACTGGGTCCCAACTTTCTTTACCCTGGGTGTATTTTCAAGAGCCCTGTGCAGCATGCACATTATGTGTATGCTGCTTGTGTCGGCTATACTTGTGTAGCTCAATAAAGCTGGATTTACAAGTAAACGAAAAAAAAAATGTTTGAACTAACTTTCTCCTGGAGAAATATATATGCCAGTGTAATACTTAAGTTACCAACTGTGTATGCGGGACTGTTTATGTCTATCTATTTAATTGACATACTACCTATTCTACCTAAGCCTATTTGTACATTGCATTTTTATGCTGAAAAAAGTATCCAGAATTATATACAATGTCAGCTAAAAAAGAAAGTTACATCCATCATTACTGCAGCAGAAATTACACACTAATGTATAATCTAAACGATGCATATTATAATATTTTAAAACAATTACTAAATAAGCAAACTAGTTTTAAAAAACTGTGAATGTATAAAATACTTTTCCGGCAAGATAACAAAAGTCGAAAATTATTAAATTAATTCATAAAAAAATACAACCATTTTTTTACACCTAGCAGATTCCTTTCACAGGCAAAATGTTAATTTGCTGCACAACTGTGTTTATGTGTATGTTATGTGTTCTCTTATGTAGTTACGTGCTGAAGCAAAATTCAGCTTGTTTGCAATTCTGTGAGGAAAATTGAGAGAAGATAATACATAGGAGAATAGAATACGGCATGTAGTTGGGACTCGTAAAATAAAACCACCATGAATAGTTGTGTTTCCGCATGAATGGAAAATCCTCTATTGATTCCTGCTATCATCTGAGAGTTAAAGGAAATTTAGGAATTTGTACATGGATAGACTACCAGTCGTAGTGATCATCCTTTGCTTACATTGCTTCTTTACTTTGAATGACTACATAGAGTGATTCTGTGTAGCGTCAGTAGAGTAGCTATATGATTATATGCATATAAGTACGTACCTATATCTATTTACAATATAATAAATGTGTTGCGTGGTGAATGAATAAATCAGCTCTAAACAGTACAACTGTGCGTTCAAGTGAAAATAAATGGTTGTTTTCAAGCCCCTCTCCGTTATTCCATTGTTGTTTATACATTGTAATCCTCATAGTGGAGTAGTCACTAGAGAAAGCATAATACACTCACCGAAGAAGCAAAATGGACAAAGAGAACATATCTTAACGTTCAATCCACTTAAGTAGAGCGTCTGACTAATTCTATCAAATATTTTATACCTTGAGCACAAAGAAAGCTAGAGCACCTTTTCAAAATTTATAATAAAACTAGCTTTAATAACTAATTCATCAAATTACTTGATGAAAATATAAATCAAACTTATTTCCAACTCTTTTAGCTTCGTCTTTTTAATAAGATTGCGCTTAATTTTATTAGAAAGCAGTCACTTTCACCACTATAGTTAATCCTCGTAATACTCAATTATCTGTATCGCAAAATATATCAAATTTATGCAAGGTAGTTTTGTTTCTCCTCTAACGCAATGGAGAAAGTTGTTGAATGAGTGCTAGCGTAGCACTGGCTGTACTAGGAGAAATTGGGAAGCACATCAATCTAAACTCCAGCCACCAACCAACCCTCACTCGATTATTCTATTTTTACTTTCTCCATAGTTCCGAATACGAACCATGAGAAGTTGAAGTTTCAATTTTGCTATTCAATGTCAGATTCGGTTTTCGGTTTTGCAAGTATACCACCCCAAAGCAACCGCTGACACGATTACGAGGGAAGCGACAACCTCTAAAAAGGCATCCGAAAGTTACTTATGTGAAAATAGACGATTTTATACGGAAGTTTCTTTACTTTACACTAACCCTTATTTTGAGAGGTAATTTATAGAAGCTTCAAAAGATGTTCTAATGCTACGAGAATGTAATACATTGGTGGAAGCAAAAAATGAGGTAGGCTTCTCTACGATGGTTTATTTTCAATTACAAGTTATTCCAGAGCTCGTACGCAGGTAAGCAAAACAGAATCTTCATGAAGTATAAATATATATCCGGTGTTTGGTTTTTAAATTAAAACCTAGATATTCGAATTTTATCTTGCAAGTTTCCTATTTTCTCATCCTGTATTTCTTTTTTCATTTTGCTGGCAATCAGCAGGGATTTGTAGGAAGGTAATAAAATTTTCACTTTTCGACTCCTTAGTGAAACAGATTGAATAAGCACTTGGTTTTTTACGTTTTTATTGTGTTCATTTGTACGCATGTAAATCAGAGAGAAGAGTGTAAATGTGATTTTATTTTACAGCGCGGACTGAACAAAATTCTGCCTTTCACCTGCTGGCAATCTCATGGAATTCGTTTAAAATATTTATTTAGAGGAAGATACAAACGATATGTACAACAAGTTCCAAAATATAAAAGTACATAGTATATAATTTTGTATATTTTCAGGCACATCTTTTGCTAGTATAATTGACTGTTTATTTCTTTAAAACCATTTTGTTTAAAGGGCTTCCAAGTATCTACATAAGGAAAAGGGTGAATTTTGTTTTCGAGGTTAACAGCTTACTTGTGTAAATAAATGGAAGTCCACTAGTCCACTGAAAATTCCCTTCAGACTCACGATCATTTGCTCCAATCCAGTAGGCTCGACTTGGATGAAATAATGCACTGGAATATGAAAAATGTTCAAAATTAATATTGATCCCTTGTCATAATGTACTCCTTTGTATACCACTGCACTAGGAACATTTGTATGCCTTTCTATGTATGAAATAAGTAGTATAGCAAATAAGTATATATAGTTATACCTATATTCCCTGTGGTACATTGTATGCAAACTTTCTCTCGCTTGGTAAGCAGCCTCAAGCTTTATTATGCCCTAACATTTACTTGTGTGTATTCGTGCTAGTATAAACGTACAGTGATCCAGATATAATCTATTTTTATAATTCTATTGCATAAATATGGTGCTCGGGAGGTCCGTATATACAACTAAATCGATTGAATAGTGAAGTTAGGGTGAAAGTGTTAAAATGAAAGACATATACACCGAGACATATACACTAGTAACATATAATTAAATTTTTAGCACTTACTCTCCAACTACTTCCAACTACACTCCACTATTGACTCTCGAGTCAAGAGTGAAAACAGTAGCGCAGCTAGGCGATATCACCGTAACCGCTCTATCAGTTTCAAAATTAAATTTCAAGTATGATTCTGTATACAAAATGCCAAACTATTGCCCTGTATATTTATTTTGATACGCCACTGAAAAGAGAATAAGACTCCTCAGTATCATAATCAAAAGTCGAGAAAGTAGAGAGGAGTGAAGGGGCGTTCATAAGATACTTTGGAAAGGAGAGGGTAAAGATATTTCAAGTAGTTTAAACTTTCTCTTTAAGATAATTTTGGAGAAAGGCTAGTAAGTATGTATGTATGAATGCCCGTCACTAGATCCTTCAGTGACTATAAACTACTCACTTTCTCTGCCTTCCATTGTATTCTACTACTACTTTCCCCGGCACTCCATTGTTTTACTAGGGTGAGCATAATTGGGAGAAGAAAGTGAAAGTTTAAAAAGTTGTTAGGATTTATGTTGTTAATAATTGAAAATTTTGCTACTTTGGAATGTTGACGTCCGGCGCAGCTCTACTGAAGTAAACTCTCCTTCTTGAATAACACTTTGAATTCCAATGCACATCCAAATTTGTACAAACAACAACAGCAGTTAAAAGAAAAGTACAAAATAAAGAAACACGCTCCAATTTCCCCAAGAATTTGCATAGTTTGAGTGCGTGCAACTGTACAACTACTTAGTATCCCCTTGTACAGCGTACAAAACTATCTGGCACCTTTATTGGGCAATCGGTTTCTACAAATAGAGCAGATAGTATAATTTTCAAACATTCGTTGCACGGTTTTTCACAGAATAAATTAAAATCTAATCGAGGTTATACATAGGTCTATGAAACACTGTTGTAGCTAAAAAAAAAGATGAACGTGTCCATATCTAAATCTCAATCAACTATATTGCTTTTATATAACTAATCTTTCAATCATATCTAAATCTTCAGGTAACAATTTTACGTACACGTCTATATGTACATATATGCATAACTTTATCGATGCTTATACCAAAGCTACCTACAAACAGCACACGCACGGAGTGAGTCATTTGAAATGAATATTTGAATAAGCGTGCTATTATTATTTCCATGGGTTAGAATGCAAAATACAGACTTTCAGTTACAATTAAGAGAAATTTTTCTAGAAGAGAAAGGCATTTTTTCTACTTTAGAGATGCAAAACGTCCTATTTAAGTGTTTCAAAGCATCATATGTTTAAGTGAGTCACTTTTAGCATCTTAACCCGCGATGGAAATGTAGAGCTGAGGCCTGTAACTAGATCTATAGCGAGTTAGGTTCCTTGTTCTGCTTAACGAGAAAATGAAAGACTTAATGATGCCAGCGACGTCTAAGATGTGTTATCCTGCATCGGAACATCAGAGCTACGCTTGTTTGATATGTACAACGGTTTTGTGTACACGAAGTGTAGTTTATGAGACGGATGTTCCTTCACGCTCTCGCTTTCTTCTCATTTCTATCTTACGTCCCATGGTGTTGAATCGCAATGCATCACCTTACATGGATGCTCATCAATTTTCGTCAACGTCAAATGCCAACCACATTCTGCACTTAGACTCTACATTAAATTATAACCATGTGAATAGGACTAGGGCTCATTTCACTATTACGGCAAAGACAAGCAATGCTTTATACAGGTGAAAGTAACTAACTTTCACCAGTAGCTACTGTTTTTAAAAATATTTCAGTAAACTTGATTTTTCTCATTTTGAAAATGTTTACTCATCCTTTGTTTGCTTTTTTGAAAGCTTCAAAATCATATTTTACACCTCTGAAGCTGTTGAATTCTTATTTTCGATTTTTTAAAAAATAACTACACGTCATTTTGCCTTTTATAAAGCGTGTATTTTCTGTAATATTGGTGATTTTGAAAATCGTTGTACCGCATTTTATGTTTTTGAAAACTAAAATATCCTATAATTTTTTAAAAAATATAGTTTTGTGAATATTATAATACTATCTCAAAGATGCCTAAAATCGTTCAAATGAGATATTTTGCACCACGATCACTTTTCGCACTATTCTGAGCTTTTAAAGCTCTCAAATGGACTGACGTAATATTTTCGAGCCCCCTGATATGGAGGCATCTATAGGGATATAGCTCTATGCATAACATTTTACCACCACCATCACGCTCATCCAGCGCAGCCCCAGAACCTTCTATCATTTTCTTACGTTATATTTCTCACCCGCTCACACTGACTGTCTGACATTCAAAAATTTAGAGTGGCTTCCAAAGAAAATGTACTTATATTAACTGTATACTATATTAGCACAGGCATATACCTATTTGCACTATACACCTATTTATGCATTATGCTACACGCCTTGGTACATTGGCGTATATAGGGATGTATGCTATTTAAGTGCATAGAGGATACATACTTTTATTAATTTTGGAAAAAATCTAAGTGGGTCTACACGGCTATATACTAATGTTAACGTTAAGAAAGAGCATGGGGATATAAAGAGGTTGATTCTTTTATACTTTTTATCAATATCAAGGACGAGAATGGGAGCGACTCAACCATGCCGCCCCACTCTACTTCTTCCAACATTCTATTTAAAAATAGAAAATACAAATGGTACTCGGTATTCATGGAAAAATGGGACAGAATTTAGCAGAAAATGAATTTGTGACAGCGGAATCAATAACAAAAAAAAAACTTAACATATCCTGAGCCACTTATGCACCAGGGGGCCTAAGAAATGATATCCGATCTAAGTTCAAGAGTACATTTCGTAAAGATTGAATTAAATATTTGCAATAATTTTTGAATTATACCCATTAAATTGAGCAGATATTTGTGAAACAAGTAAAAATAGAAAACGTTCATAGTTATTTTTGTAACTGTAAAAAGGTCAAAGCTCATGTTTCGTTCTATCTGTCTCTTAAAAGGAACAACTACATTTTTTCATACTTCTGAAATAATGGGAGAGCGCTCAAAATGCTACTTTAAGTTTTAAAACATCAACTTTTGTAATTACGCCTCGGAAAAGGGCGAAAAGGTAAAATATGGTATTTTCTGCACTAAAAATGCAAAACATGATAATTTGCCGATTTAAGAAGAGCAACAACTCAACAAGTGAATTCTAAAAAAAAAAAGGAAAGCAGAACCCAATGAAAATTTCTCACCTTTCCACGATGAGCTTTTGAATTTTCTTCTCTGACAGGTCATCTCTGACGGTGACCAAGTGCCCACCCCGCGTCTGACAGTCCTCCTCGCCACTCCCCCAAGTCTCCGCTCTCTCCACAAGCTGGACGCAGCCATAGTCGACCGTGACCCAGCCCCTCTCACAATTCCCCGTGATCTCCGGGATTTTGATGGCCTCATAGGCCAAAGTGAAGTGATGGAAGTACTGGAGATTAAATGTAATTCTGACGTGATTCCCCGCTGACTTCCAAGCCCTTTTGTACACCCCCGAGCCCCTCACGTCCACCCCAGTGAAACACCACGTAAACTTTTTCCCACTCACCAAGTCCTGAGCTTGTATAAGAAATTTATTATTATTTTTCACCATCACCGTCTCACTCTCAGTATCACAGTCATCATCCCCAGTCTCCGCCCCCTCCCCCTCCACCACCGTGGAGTGAGTGGCCTCGTCCATATTGCTATTCACCATCCCCATCACCGTCCCATTTGTACTGCTGGACACACTACCACCACTACTTTGACTGGGCAGAGAAGTCCGAGCCGTACTTTCACCATCAATGACGATGTCCGACACTAGACTTTCATTCCCAATGTTATTGTTGTTATTATTATTACTACTGCTGGTCGTGACCGAGTTCTCAAAGGTGAGCTGAGTCATAATTGTATTACCGTAGGGGACATGAATAATAATGGAGCACTCATCACTGTCATAGTTCTTAAAGTACTTGAGTTCCCCCGCTAATTCCGTCAAATGAACTTTTTGACAGGGACTCAAGGGAAGGAGCTCCACGGCAAAAGTTTCCTTGAGCTTCACAGCCGCAGGGAGACTCACGCTGAGCAACAGGCCACTATTATACTCATTATAATTTGAATTATCATACGAGTTGAGACTCAGAGCCGCCTCCGGAAGCTGCATCTCCGACTCACTCGTATTTTTATCATTTTTACCCTCCTTACTACTTCTACTTCTACTGCTGCTGCTGCTGCTGCTACCGCTACTGTAATCATCGGGGCTCTCCTCGTCGTAGGCTGTGTCCTCCGCCTCATCTAATTCCATTTGGTTTCTGTGTTGATTTTGGTTCTGGGGGCTTGGGGACTCTTGCATGTCCCTCCTCTGCTCTGAACTAAAGAAGGCCTTGGAATATTTTGAAGAAAAAGTTAAAGATCTCTCTTCCAGCGAGTAGTCTTCAATTTTCCCACAGAACTTCCGATGAATTGCCCAAGATGATGAGGAGGGGGGCTTCTCCGCGAATTTGGGACTATAGCTATCCGCTCTAGGAAGTGGTAGATTATTGTTGAAGCTTTTGAAGCCTGGGTAGGGGGAGTTGTTGGGACTTGATTTGGGACTACTTGAACTGGTTGAGGCTAAACTGAGGTAGCGTCCCTTGCACAAATCCCGAATCCCATAGATGCTCAGATTTGTGAGGCGGAGCTCAAAGCCAAAGCCAAACTTGGGTCGAATTAAAATTGTACAATTTAAACCTGTATTCTCCATTTGAGTGTTCCACAGGGAATTTAATGTCAGCTTCATCCTTTCTCCCACGTTCACACGCAGCTGACAGTCTGCAATGTCACAAGGAAAGTCAACGAAAAATGTGGTGAATTTTTACTACTTTTTTTTATTTATTATTATGGACCGTTGAGATACATTTAATTTTGATTTAAAAAAAATAGCCCGTGTGCCCGTGCCGGTGCATAAACTTAAAACATTAAAAGGCTTTCAGAAAGGATTTGATTATCGGTATATTATTACTCTACTTTTTTTCCCCGGTGACTCAAATTTCCGTGTAAAATTATTGTGTGGGAAGGAACACTTAATCGGGTTGCATGATGGAAAGTTTATAAAATTGAAAAAAAAATACATTACGCTAAAAGCTATGAGTATGTATGTATGGTAGTTACTTACTTGGCCGTACAGAAATACTGAGGTTTTGTTCAAACACGGAAGAAGTGGCTTCTACGATTGACCGAAAGCGTAGTCTGCACATGAAAAAAAAATATGAAAAATAAAAACATGAATTTTTTTTAGTGTGGAGAAAGTCAATGATAGGGAACACGTCAGGAATTCACCTGTGCATTTTTATAGTGTTTGGTGTATGGAACTATTTTGTATTATTGGTAATGACTGTGAAGTGGAGTGGTTACGGAGAAGTGAATGTACGATTGAGTCAATAAAATATCCTTACAGCTCTTAACGATTTACAGCGCACAGTATAAAAAATTGGATATAAAGAGAAAATAGCATGCTTTCCCCACTGTAAAGTTAACTGCTTCGTAATTCCACTCAACTGTTCCGGAGCTTTTGCCCTGTAGAAAGCGATTGTTAATGTCGTTACTGAAGAGGCGATATGGTCAGTTTTTATAACTAATCGTAAGTTGGACTTTAAGCTCTAATTTCAAGCTTAAAGACCAAGGTTTACGCATACACTGAAATAGTTGCTTTGTTGCTTCTCGCAACTGCATTTTTCATACCGAATTGCTACGCTTTTTCAAACTTAGCAAACATATAACAAGTAATACGACTTTTTAAACCAGTACCATTAGGTGTAAATTAAATCCAGTTAGCAAATTTTTTAAAAGCGCAAGTAAAATATTTTGTAAACTTTCAAAAACTTGTGCATATGACAGTGTACACCTTTTCAAAATCTTGTTAATACAGTATTTTCCACCTTTTAAAAGCGTCGTAAAACGTCAACCTTTTAGAGCTTGTAAGTAGTACATTTTGCACCTTTTCAAAAGCATGTAAAAACGACAATTTGCTCTTTTTCAAAAGCACCTAAAAACGACATTTTGCACCTTTTCAAATCATGTAAAAACGACATTTTGCACCTTTCAAATTATGTAAAAACGACATTTTGCACTTTTTCAAAAGCACGTAAAAATGACATTTTGCACTTTCTCGAAAGCACGTAAAAACGACATTTTACACCTTTTCAAATTATGTAAAAACGACATTTTGCACCTTTTCAAAAGCATGCAAATCAGGCATTTTCACCTTTTAGAAAACATTTAAAAATGGAATTTTGCACTTTTTCAAAAACGTGTAAAAACTACATTTTGCACCTTTTCAAAAACACGTAAATATAACATTTTGCATCTTTTCAAAAGCATGCAAATATGATTTTTTGTACCTTTCACTAATCACGCAAATATGAAATTTTGCAACTTTTCAATACGTAGGCAATAGCACACGTGGTATCTTTCAAAAACGTTGCAAACTAAGCACTATTCTTTCCAAAAGAAACCGAATAGGCATCAGCTTGTTGTTAAAGATAGACCTTTTTTCATTAACTTGTGGTTATTTATAGGCTGGGAATTTGTTTTGCTTCTTCCGCCCCAACAAACGCAGCTGTACCGGTGAAAGTTGACTATGATTTTGAGGTAAAGTAAATAATAACCTTTTGAGGCACAATATCCCTTTTCACAATAAAATATACTCACCACATCCCCAATCCACATTGCATGTCCACTACTACAAAACAACTCGCATCATAATTTGATTCCACGAAACGTCAATGGACTCCCGGGTCACTGCATTGTGTTTCGTGGAGAAAGTTATTTTGTATTGCTTTGTATTACATTTGCTTCCACTCCCATTTGTTGTGTGGGAACTCGACTGAGTGGCTCCCATCATCATTACATCATTACAAGCATTTCATATTCAGTGCCAGAGCTATTTGTACGTCTGAGACGACGTAATTATGGTCACAAATCGAATACCTTCGTACAAATCTAATGCATTGAAATTAAGTTGGTTACATTACACGAGCTAAGTACTCTGAACCGCACTAAACCACTTACCAGTCAACATGGCCAAAATCAAAAAGCACTGACAGTGACATTGGAAAATAACAAGGGACGTTGGCCAACGAAAAATAAGCGGCACAATGCAAAACCTAACGACAATTTAACACCAACGCAACGCTAAAAGCCTTAAATCTAATTGCATTCTGTGGGCAGCGTAAAAGGTGGGAAGTTGTCGATAAGGGGATTTGGTTCGTTGAGGTACTGTACCTTGTTCTTTGAGCTGTAGCCAAAGGGTCTTGTACCCCATCGTGATTCAGTTGTAATTTTTATAATGACTTTAAGACGAATCTTATATTTTGATTATGATAATTGTAAGAGCGAATGAAAAGTATAAATTGAACCGGTAAAAATTACTTGGTCTGTATTATTTTTAAACTTTACATGTGTGAAAAATAAATTATTCTTGTACTCGCTTAATTTTCAAACTTTTATGCAGGCAGAATATTGCTCCCAGAATATATGCTGCAGAATATATTTCTTTGTAAAAAAAATAGGAAAAAAGCATTCTCCACTTATTCAAAACTTGTAAATATGACTTTTTGTTTGTCTCCAAAACCCATTAAAGACGAAATTTTGAGTCTTTTCAAAAACAAGCAAATACAGCATTTTGCACCTTTTTAAAAACAAGCAATTATTTCATTTTGCACCTTTTTAAGAACAATAAATTAGAGCATTTTGCACCTTTTCAAAAAGAAGCAATTAGAACATTTTGTACTTTTCGAAATCATGTAAATAGAACATTTTACACCTTTTTAAAAACTGTTAAACAAACCATTTTGAACCTTTTCAAAAGCAAGGACAAAGGACATTTTGAATTTTTCAAAAACTTGTAGATATAGTATTTTTTTGCACCTTTTCAAAAACAAGCACATGCATGGAGCATTTTGCACATTTTCAAAATCATTTAAGTAGAACATTGTGCATCTTTTTAAAAACCAGCAAATAGAGCATTTTGCATCTTTTCAAAAACCAGCAAATATAACATTTTGCACCTTTTCAAAAACCAGCGAATAAAACACTTTGCACGTTTTTAAAAACAAGCAAATATAATATTTTGCACCTTTTCAAAAACTAGCGAATAAAACACTGCACGTTTTTAAAAACAAGCAAATATAATATTTTGCACCTTTTCAAAAACTAGCGAATAAAACACTTTGCACGTTTTTAAAAACCAGCAAATAAAACACTTTGCTCGTTTTTAAGAACGAGTAATTAGAATCATCCAAAACCAAAATGATGCACAATTTTAGCTAAAAAGCAAATTGAAGCATCTGTTTCTTAAATGACGATGTACAAATGCAATTGGTGCTTGTGATGGACCGGTTTGCATCTCAGCTCAGCGAACACAGCTCCCAAACAGTAACGAATTTCAGGCAGAAGCTGATTGTTCAAAAGCACGAATTTTAAATCAAAAGCCCAACCAGAGTGCCACTGCCATTACCCCTTTGTTGTTTCTCTCACTGTTCATTTTAAATAGACTGCTGATTACGGAGTGGAATGAAAGGAGGCCCCGACGTATGTAGACTCGGCATTGTATGCCGATGCCCACAATAAAGCATGTAATATTGACGTACTGCTTTGTTTTCTTTGCTGCTTTATTGAAACACATTTCATTGCATTGCATTGCATTGGTTGGGGTTGGAATCTGCGGAGTCGTTTTAGCTTTTACTTAGGCAGCCTAATATATTATTACAGTATTGCTTTGACTCCTTCTACGAGCTTATCTCTCCAAGCTTGCGGCCAAAGTCAGAGTTATAGAGTCGAAAATGAAATTGTAAAGATATACTATATATGACCTGACGTGTACTATGCACCTATAGATATACCCATATAACTAGGAGCGTATGTACATACACAAATGTAATACCCAAATTACTGAATGGAAGCCCGATCACCAACTTGTGCAATTAAAACGTGAAAGAAAAAATAAATGGTGATGGCAGAGGCAGACTAATAATTTGAAACGCAACACTACAATTTTCATATTTCCTACCCACTCTTACCTATGAGTTACATTTTTCTGTACAAATGTATACCGGCTCACAAAAGTAAAAAAAAAAAGAAAAAAATTACTAACGAACAGTATAGCTATACATTTTAGGCACCAAGTCACTCTGACCGTTCAAAAGGCGCAAAAGGGTTCACAAGCAGGTTCAAAATTAGATTTTAGAAAGTATACAAATATAAAATGTACCTGTTCAAAAGGTGCAAAACACACATTTGTTATTCCAAAAAGTGTCAAAACATAAAATTGACGGTTTCAAAACGTTTCAAAAATACTAAATAATTAGGTACTTCCAGACTCCCACAGTAAGAAATCTGTGTGTTACTTATTTGTAAAAAAAAACTGTTTCGGCAACAAAAAGTTTTTTTACCTTACTTTTTTACTTTTACAAAACTATTCACATAAATACTTGTGGGGAAAAAAGTGTAACAAATTATTTACATCCCAAATTTATAACGTCCAATTTTTAAAGCCCACAAGCCCCTACTTCACATTTGTTCCGTATAATTGCACGAGAATGAAGCCTATTAGAGTTATTTTATTTCATCGTGTCATTGTGCAAACAGGAAAGGGAAAGCAAATGTCTACTTTTTACTGTTATTGGCAGATTTTGATATGCAGATGTAAACTAGGGGAATTCTTCCGTACCCCCAATTTCTTTTCGAAGGTGGTTCAAAGCACACTGCAATGTACTGGATGTAGATACATAGGTATATACAACTCTAGATATATGTACGTATATAATAGTCGGTAATTACTAATTCCATTCTGCTTCATGTTCTACGTTCCCATAGAATTCCATGTAGTTGCTTTTGTTGTACTTTAGAATTTTTCCATTTTGTTTCTGATAAAATTCCAAAGGGTATCATTAGGGCGACCAAGTTAATTTGAAACTATAACTTCTAGCTTTGTACTCATTTATTTTTCTACGATAAGATATTCTTTAAAACAAAAGGGGCACTACCACTTGGCGTACAGTTTTGAAGCGAGACAAAAAGATTGAGGAAAACCACAGTAATTATTATTACTAAAGAATGAACGCTCAACCACTGTAATCCACTCGAGCCTTCACGGCGCTTAGGATTTGATTTCGACTCTTCATCGTTCAACCAGCTGTAAGCAACTGCCTTTATAATAGGAAACTCTAAAATCTTATTTTAACCTGTTTGCACCTGGGAAACCATGGTAAGAATGCTTTACGGAAGTGCTTTTTGTAGAAATTAACTTTTTCAAAGCGGTCAAAACTCGAAATAACATTTTCAAAAGCATTCAAAACCAGTAATTAAGACTTTCAAAAAGGTTGAAACAATGAATTAACATTTTCAAAAAGATGTAAAACAATAAACTAACACTTTCAAAAAGATGTAAAACAAGAAAGTAGCCCTTTCAAAAAGGTCAAAACAAGAAATTAACATTTTCAAAAAGATGTAAAACAATAAACTAACACTTTCAAAAAGATGTAAAACAAGAAATTAGCACTTTCAAAAAGGTCAAAACAATAAACTAACACTTACAAAAAGATGTAAAACTAGATACAGTACCGTTGCAAAAAGGTTTAATACAAAATTGATTAAAAATTTAATTTTAAAAAGGGATTTTTAAACTACGGAAAGAACGCTCAAATGTGCTTTCCAGAATTCACAAGTTCTTTAAACCGGCAGATTGTAAACAAAATCGTTCCACGTCGGCTGTGCACAGAAAGAGTTTTGTTTCGGGATTGAAACGAATCATCTGATTCTGGGTTCTATCCACGAGACTCAAAATTTAAATCCAAAGCCCGAGCTTCGACGGATATTCATTACCACCGGGAAAAAATTAGAATTGTAAAAGGGCAAATGGCATAATGACAGGGTTTGACAAATGACAAATGGCTAAAGCTGGAGATGGCTACAGGCAGCTATGGAATAGACCAGCTGGATTTTGTTTGTAGCCTACAAAACTAATTTCAAGGAGTGTACTTCCTTTTATGTTCAGTAGGTGGAATGTTGGCTTCGGTTGAAAGCTAAGGCGAAAGGACGGAGGGAAGAAGCAAAACAGCATATATTCCCTTTCTACCTTATATTTACGTTGAAACGCTGCATCTGACAGATGGCATGTATCAGGGGAAATTAATTCGAAGGAAAAAACACCAACTGCGCCATTTTAAAATTTTTCAATAAGGATGAAAACAAAGTATAGTAGTATGTACATTTTATATTTTTTACTGATAGAAAAATGTAAAACAGACGTCGGACGTCGCACACCTCTACCAAAACATGTAAATACATCAATTTGCACCTTTTCAAAAACATACCAATAGAACATTTTGCACATTTTAAAAACATGTAAAAAAGACTTTTGATACCTTTTAAAAACATGAAAATACTGGAATTTGCACCTTTTTGAAAACATGTAAATATTGCAATTTGCACCTTTTTGAAATCAAGTAAACGCAGCGATTTGAACCTTTTTGAAAACAAGTAAATACAGCGATTTGCACTTTTTCGAAAACAAGTAAATACGCCGATTTGCACTTTTTCAAAAACAAGTAAATACGCCGATTTGCACTTTTTCGAAAACAAGTAAATACAGCGATTTGCACTTTTTCGAAAACAAGTAAAAGGACAGGATTGTGTTTTCAAAAACAGGTAAATACATACGACATTTTGCACCCTTTCAAAAATGAGTGCATAAATGCAGCAGTTAAAATCTTTTCAAAAACAGGTAAAAAGGACATTTATCACCTCTTCAAAATATTTTGAAACTAATCGTTCTCTAAGGTTTAAAAACGTTTTTGAAAATGAGCTTTCACCGGGTTGAAAATCGCTTAAAAGTAAGCTTTTATAACATGATGAGAGATGATAAGATGAGTGGAGGATGGGTTTGGACGCGGGGGGTTGAAACGTGCAGAATGGCCATTTTGCTTCTTCATGAAGGGGAAGTTCGTTTGCCGTGGCTCTGCTGAGTGATGTGCATGCTGGCGGGGCAGGTGAGTTGCGAGAGTGGTTGTGCTTTTGCTCAGGTAGACAGACAGATACAAGGCGGAGAGAAATCGATAAAATGCTTCCACGGCGTCTACTTGCACTTTTTACCTGTTAGCCTCTCTTTGCCTCTGCATATCGATTCGCCATAACGGGATTAGGAGTTCATTTCGTGTCAGCTCATTTCTTTCCGACTTGTTTTCACAATACATGATTGCACAGTACTCTCCCCATCTCCATCTCAGGTACCCGCTCCCTTCATGATCAACCGAGAGACTCAGCTCTCAATGCACTGCCTTCCAAGCTCTCAGTACGTCCATACAGGCGTCCCAGCTCAGGCAGTCAATTGAGCAGCAAAATGATACAATTATATCCATAGCCCATTCTAATAGGCACATATCGTTACTGTAAATGCAAAGTGACCGTTCTCCAAATTCTACTAAAAGCAAAGTGGCCGATGTCCAGTTTACG
>JAQFZC010001127.1:0-34087 GCA_034695205.1 Dicyrtoma fusca
GGATTGAGCTTTGGTCTGAGGCTGGAAATTTCCATTCCAGTCTGCAGTCCTAACCTCTCACCCAAGCACGCCTGCTTGTTTTACAATAATTATAGAAAGCGTAATAATTTGTATTTTCAAAAATTTGAACTCTTGATTTTTACATATCTATGAAACAGCATAGCCAATAGTTACTACATCATTAAGTATTTGAAAAGTGCAAAAAGAAGTTGTACTTTGCAAAACGAAATTTGGAACGTTTTGTTAAAAGCTAAAACGAGGTTGTAATTTTAAAAAGGTACATCCGGCACTGATTGTGCCCAATTTGTACATACATACAGGTATATTCGCAAGAAAACGTGTTCACATAGTAAAAATGGTGTAAGTACACATACAATTATATGATGTCTAAAAATGTGCAAAGCACGTTTTTTGAAGCGGTTTTGAATTCCTGTCTGCTACAACATTACACACATTTTGAAAAAATGAAGACCGGCTGTTCCATATTGAATTCATCTTTTAAGATGTAAAATGATTGTGCATTCTTAAAAGATGAATATCTTCCTTTTTAGCAGTTTTTGGATACCCCTAAGCACTCTTTTAATTATATAGTGACCTTATTGTTCGTGACGTAATTTCTCACTGAAAACTACGATACTGAAAATGCAATAAGTTTGCAGATATTTTTCCTTCTAATTTATTTTTATTCATTTTCCCACTGTCCTTCAAAACTCCATAACCAATAGCACATTTGTGAGTGCACTACAATTTAATTACAACTTACTTTATCTCTTGAGTTCCATCACTGGCACTGGTAGTATTGCTGATATCGAAAGTTGAATTAAAACTTGAACCGTTACTGGTTTGCGGTTCCTCTCCTGTGACAGTATAATTTGCAATAAGTTTGTTCGTCCTCATTTTTGGCTCAAATTGCACATCCTCAATATGACCCTCAACAATACTTTCTTTTACTGTTTTGAACAGTTTGTTTTTGAGGGGATGATTGCCCGGCTGTGTTACTGACGGTGCTGAAACGGTTTTGATCTGGATGTCACTCAGTCTTCTATCGGTGAGGGAATTATTGCTCTCTATATTTTCTAAAAAATTATTATTATTATCAAAATATTCACTAGCACTAGTTTGCTTGCTCTCCACGAAATACACGAAGCTCAGAAAAACCGAGAAGAGGGGCAGAAGTGCCACTAAAACTAGAGTCACATGACTGCTGTCGATGAGAAGAGTTTTAACTCTGTACATCCTAAGCTTCTGCGAACGCGAATAAAATACAAAACTATTAAAACTTTATATTAAGCTTCGATACTGGAGCGACTAGTGACGTTTATCGGTATTCGTGTAATAACAATAGAAATGTTGACGACTAACTTTCCCACACCAACTCCCACACTTCAATGTCTTTCAAAAAATCTCATAATTATTCAACACAAACTTAACTTTGGCCACTTTTAATGCTTTTTTTTTAATGCTGCACGGCACGAAGAAGATACGGCCAACTCGAGCCCATAATATGATTTGACGTAAAGGAAGAGTCGTAATCATAAGATTTCATTTACAACTCTAAACTTCAAGACGGTGTATCTTCTCCTCGGGAGTAAATTCAGTTTCAGTATATAATACAAAGAACAGTACATTGTAAATTGTACACACTACTAAAAAGTGAAGTTCAACAAACTGAATAACAGGTTAGGACTGCGGGACGATGGGATGGCGAGAAAAAGAATGTTGAAGCCTGTCTTACCACTGGAGGAAGCGATCAGTATTATTTGTCAGAAAAAATGCAATTTGCGTACTCAGCACACAGCACAGGTAGTTTTAGGCTAAGTAGCCACTTTACTTTGGTTCTCAGGGGGATTTTTTTTCCCGTGGCTGGCTACCGCTTATATGCGGTTGTTGTGGTCAGAGGTTGCTTTCAGCCGCAGCACTTTTACAGGAACATTTCTAAGGACTCTCGTCAATACCCTACAAAAGACAAAGACAAGGCAAGGACGCTTCTAATTCGATTTTCAGTATTTTTTTTATCTGGGGCACCTGGTGACAGTCTACTGACGGACTCAAAAGACAAAACAAATCCAATCAAGGCAATCAGCGTCAGTCAGCGTATTTTACTTAATACCTTTACCTACTGTACTGTACAAAGAGCATTAGAGCAAAGAGCACATTTGGACTAACTTAGCCTAAGAGGCAAAATGTAACGTCATTCGTAAAGGAATAAAAAGGAGTAAAATGTTCTATTTACATGGTTTGAAAATATTCTACTTTTGTGTCATTTATGAACCATATCCATATCTTTAGCCGGTGTTGTATCACTCTGCTTTTAAGAATTATTAGATGAGACCACGTCATTTTCCGTCTTCACTATTCTTGAGTCGAGTCAAATGCAGGGTATGTATTTGATTGATTGACAGATGATGGTTCCGGAAAGTAGCTAAATAGAGAGCAGCAGAATAATGCAAAAGTAGAAAGTCAATATAAATTCGACAGAAGGAAGCCACTAGATTGTGAGTGTTGTATATAGTGCATACATACAAGTACTAGTGTACTTAAATGCCTGCCTAACATTAGCAAGTTTTAAGTTTCCTGAAGTACGAGTTAAGAGCAAACGAATTTTAATGTTGGGAAGAAATCGTTGTCTAATGTGTTTTTTTTAACTCTAGTGAATCAGTAGGTGTCGTAAAGCACTTTATATTCATATCGCCTGTACGCTGCTTACCTAATTTTACTAATTTAGAATGTAAATTAATTACATGTACAGGTACAACCACAATACCTATACAAATAGTTTTGACTGCAGCTGACCATAGCATAGCCTCAAAAAATAAGGCTAATATTTAAAGAAACATGAATTTACTTCTGGCTATTATCTGTTCTTAGTTGGACGTTGCAGTATATAACAACAAGAATATAAAATGTAAGTAATATTACAGATATGTTTACGACCGAATGAATGACGGCTCAAGATAGCCGATGTTTCTAGTTTTCTAGGTACCTATGCACACAAATTATAGAAGTAACAATCATTTATTTTCTTCGATAATTAATGATTCATAAACTTCAACAATGTTATACAATATTATAAAATCACTTTCTACTACTACATACGTACTATTTCAGTGGGATACTGCAGACTTTAATATAATACTTAAATACATTATACAATGGACATTAGATTACATATTTATTATGAAAAATAAATTCACTACATAGGAATTAAATACTGTACCTTGATAATCTTTTTCATTCTCTACTAAATAATTTAACGACATACAAATGCATAATCAATGGTCCATAAGGACAAATTTTGAACGAACCTTACACAATAATTCAAATCACATGAATTAACAAACTACCTACGTGAAATTAATTCCGAATTTGTAAAAACTAAACGACAACATTAAAGAGAAAACTTGAGACTTAACGCAAATTATACAGTAGTTTTACTATGAGAATAAAATTATCGAATGTAAGTAATAATAATAACTAAAATGCCAAGGAAAAAAGCTTAGTTGTCATCTCTATATGACTATCACTATACTACAATCAGTACTTTTGAAATTGCGTTGCTAGCTTTGACATCGGAGCCACCAGGGACGAATACAGAGGTGGCGGATAATCTTGAGCCTGTCCAGCGGAAACTAGAAATTTTGCAAAAAAATAAAAATTATTATTACTATTATACCCTCATAAAAATGGAATGAATAAAGTTGCAGCAGTGACACCAGTTATCCAATCAATGTGAAGAACTTAATATTGGTTAGGATTAAATAAAGAAAGAATTATCGATCTTACTAGTTGTAATTGGAGTTATAGGAACTCTGTGGCTATTCTGTGTTGGACGAGATGTCATTCCTTGGTACAAAGAAAATTAACAGAAAGGTTGATTAATTTCGAAAGACATACCTTGAATATTTATTTAGTGCAACTGCACAGTTTATCACAGTATGAATATACTTACAAGAACTTACTTTGATAGATGATATTAGTTGTTGGTTGGGACTGTCTACCGCCATTGCCACAACAAAGTTTAATACAACAAAAGCAGCAACAGAACAATGCCAGCAGAGAACCTAGAACGGCTGCAGCCACCATCATCTTTTCTTGGTCTGTCATTCCAGCATTCAGTTCCAAACCATTTCTGCCAAAGTTTACTTGAAAATCCCTACAGACAAAGATTTCAGCAACCAGATTATTATTCTTATTATAATAATCGCTAATTATTATTATTATTCGATAGTCACATTAATCGGTAATAATACTGCATTTCCAAAATGTATTCAGTATATTCACATACGGACATACATATTCGTATGGGTACCGACTCATTTACACTTCTTGAAACACAAAATAACCTAGTAAATTTTATACTATCTTTTATTTATTCGAAATGTAATTAATTACCTTTTTCCTCCAACGACATCGGCAAATTTATTGAAATTCAAATTCGTGCTCACAGGCAAATCAAGACCAGGAAAATCAAGACCAGGTCTACTCTCCACCGAAACAATTGCTTCGAGGAAAAGGACCGAGAGTAGAGCTAAAACAGCCTTCTTGATGGATACGGAATGAATTTTTGCCATACTGAAATGCTTTGGAAGCTTCGGATCTTCTTTACTAAAGTTGTTACTTCGTTTAGAACACTCCCTATCAAATGAAAGCGCAAAAACAAAAAATATTAGTTGGCTTCACACGGTATTTCAATGTATCTGAATTAATTAGCGGAGCTTAAGCTTAGCAGACAGTCCTTAAAATTCATAATAATTGTTTACAAATTGCTCGTAAAATTGATGTACATAATACTTAGAATTGTAAAATACTAATACAGACAATAGAAGTATTTTGTATGTGCAAAATCTTGTAATTTTTATTGAAACTAAAAGTTGTCAGTCGGTATACCCTATCCTATACCTGCACTAATAGCCAATCAAAATAAGCACCTAAGTTGGTCGATGCGGAATGAGTCACGTTATAAATAATACTCGTTAAAAGTTTATTTACGGTAAAAATAGGCAACAGTCGTCAAAACAATTAAGCATTTAATAATAACAAACTAACATCTAACAATAACAAAGCAATACTGCAAACAGACGTCCTCAAACAGCCGCAGCAAATGAACAACTAGCTGTGCTAAGGCATTTGCTAGTCGTTTAGTTCTTGAGACTTGATTGCAACAAAAAGTGCTACACAAAATTAAACTTCTCCCTTTAAGTACTTTTACAATGTACACATAATTACATAAACCATGTACTTACCCGGCTTGTTGTCTTTCAAAGCTGAAGCTACAGAGGATGAGGGCTGCTGTTGACTTTTGACATTTGAACGTCAGCGTTCTGTGAGATTCTAACCATAGACTTCATAAAGACTTCTTTTTACTTCTGTCCACAACGCGACACTCACGTCTTTACCATTTTTAACGCTTCTCCACGGACCATTTACTGATTAACTAATCGTCAATCGTACATTTTAGAAGTTCGTAAAAGAAATTGTACACCAAAAAAGGCTGTTGATCGTGCATTTTTACTCTATCCAAACTGACAAGAAGGCTGACAAAGCTGAAGGAAGCGATAAATATTTGAAATAAATAAAAATGAATAGTAGTAGATATTATGTATATAGTATGTACGGATACATCTTTAGATAAGGAAATGAACCTCCCGAGCACCAACGCTGTCTTTGCTTGCATGTAGTGAAAGAGTAATCTTAAGAAGTACGCATGTAAATAACAAATTGTAAGCACTGTGCACAAAGGAAAAAGGGAGATCAGCATTGCTGGGTCCTTATCTGTACTCGGTAAATATAGTATTATTTCCAGTTCCTAACCAGACTAAACGACAAGGGAACACTTTTGTTTTACAACTGGAGGGATAAACGCTAGGTAACAAAGTTCAATAGCAAGTAGGCATGTACTAAAAATTTAAGTCGTAACATGAATCTCCGATGATTCACCACGGTTCAAATAATTCATAATTTTCCGTCACATTGTAATAAACAGATACATATCCCGTGCTTAAATCGCGAATTAACGAACAGTGAAGAGGGATACGAACTATGAAGCGGGTTGTAATAGGAAATCAGCATATCTATATCCAATTTGTATTTTCACAAGGCAATTTTAAAAATTTGAAAACAGACTTGTGTGTCTAACTAAAATTTTTGGAATAAAATGACTCCGTAGAATTGAATTGGTATAATTAGCCTATTGGTCCTAGTAAAGAGTAAGATTATTTCAAAATGAATTTTACGACTAACTTCAGGGGAAACTAATCGTACACTGGATATTAATGGTATATTCAATGTTTAATTATATATTATCTTAAATTCCAATCAAATCTTACTATGGTCAATAATGTAGAAGTCAAAGGAGCAACAAACATGCATTATTTATTTTCTGTAATAAATACTCACCTATATATATATGGAGTGCTCAATTACAGACCATATTACATAATCCATACTATTATAATAAAGTATTACATACTCTAATGGTAACATGATATCTGATACAAATATTAATGTACTCTAAAATTTGCTGCTAGACTTAGCTAATAAGCTGGAGAAACACAACATTACCTACAATAATAAGAATTTTTTAATGAAACATCGCTCCAAATAATCTCAAGGAAAACTATAATCAACGTACAATTAATGAAATGCTCCGTGTTCTTATGTCATTACCACATTACCAGTGTTCTTCTTAATGTCAGTTCTTCTGTAAACTACTTTGCTGGATGTGTAACTGGAATCACCAAGGAAGTATATGAGGGAGGTGCAGGAAGATTTTGGGCCCGCCCGGTGCGAACTATAAAAACTATGGAATTAAAAGTTCTATACAATCATTCTAGGAAAAATCTTCCATGATAAAGTGATCCCAAAAAGTTCATACGATGAAAAAAATATTACCAGGCTTCAAGTAGGGTAGAAGCTGGTAATTGTGATCGGCTTGCTATTGTGATCGGCAGATTTTTTGTAAGGAAAGCAAAAGAATAAATTTCTATTATTGTTTTAAGGTTAGAATACAAGACTCGTTCTTCAAAAATAACACCATACTAGTAATTTATTGGATTGCTTTCCTAACAAAAAATCAATCGATCACAATAGCAAGCCGATCACAATCACCAGCTTCTACCCTACGAAAAATGTTTCCTTGGGCCCGGTATCAAAAATATGCAAAAAGTGTGGGGTCACAATTTAAAGAATTCTTTGAATCAATCCCTTTAGTATTTTCATGATTATTAGTTTGAAGTGTTCTTGCAGTAAGTTTAGAACACTAACTAATAGTTCGCTATTATTTTTACGAACTGTATTTAAGACACATGCTGGTACTTACAGTGGCCGAGCGTCTATTCTGGAAGTGACCCCAATATAAACTTAGTTAAAATTGTGTAATTATCCGTTTGATATAATTTCTGAAAGAATGCTAAGATTTGTATAGACATTAGTGATTATTTGCTAGAAGTTTTGCCGTAGTTTGTAAAAGTAAAAACTCCAAGTTTTTTTCTCTGACAAATGAATTTGAAGTCTGTTGACACGGAGTTGTAACACGAAATTATCTGCCGGGATCGGCAGATGATCTGTAAATTAATCACTAGTTAATACAGGAACGAGGATTCCTTTTTTTGGAACATGTTTTCATCGCGTGAGCTTTTTGGGAACATTCTTTTTGCATCCCGTTACATTCATATCTCCTCTTATAAAGATGAATTTTTATTAATTGCACAAGAAATAATTACTAAAGAATAGCATTAGTCTGCAGTACCTAATTGCTGCAATCAAGTATAGACAACTTTAAATTGATTTTACCAGAGCGAGATGGAGTGCTGGGACCATTGCTGCTGCACTGAGATGGGTGGGATGTCATTCCTACAATTGAATTAACCGTCAACTTTAGCACGTAATAAAATACGATCAACTGTATTGTAAATTAATCCCGTAATAAGCTATTATTAATGCCATATGCTCTTTACGTTTATAAGCAATGTTGGTTGTTGGCAGCGATGATCGGTTGTCATTACCGCCACAGCAAGTCTTGATACACCAACAGCAGCTGCAGAAAAAGACCAGCAGAAGACCAGCTATAATGCAAAGGATCATGAAGAATTCTTCTCGGTCCGAATTTCCAGCATTTACTTCCACGATGCCGTCCGTCGTCAACTTCACATTAATCACCCTGTCAAGTCAAAAACAGAACAAAATAGAACAATAAGGCACTCGGACATTACAAATTATAATAATAATTTGTTATACCTACTGACATCAGCAAGTACCTATCTGTAATCGAAATTTCGAAATATTGCACTTCTGAAATTATCTAAGGTTAAGTCACTGAGCCATGTAGCATTTTATAATTATAATTGATTTGTATTGCATGCCTTTTTCCTTCCAAAACATCCTCAAATTTGTCCAAATTCATATTGGTCCTGAGTCTCGTTATCGGGGCTTGACCATTAGCCGAAGCTACAGCTGAAAGCGCCCTATAAAGCACAACAATAATTTATAAAAAATATCCGAAATATTGAGCATTTTAAGCCCCAATAAAATTACATACATTAGAGTGAGTACAGTTCATTCGGTAGTTTTAAACTGTACTGAATTTAACTGAATGGTAAAATAATATGCGATTACTTTACCTGCTTGCTACAATAATATTCACGAACATTTTGTCGTAAGCCGACAACGTGTTGTATAAGGCACTTGCTGTTGTTGTTGTTGGTAGGTCAGTAGTAAAGGGGACCCAATTCGGGGCCGTAGTAGTCGACACGACGGACACACCATCATAGCTGTCATCGTCATTATCTTCATCACTAACATTGGGATTTTCAGAAACGATACTGTAGGATTGTAGTTCAATATTGTCGTACTCGTACTCGTAATTGGAAGCCGGTGTCGGCGCTGGCGGTGTCGGTATGGACTCCACTTCAACGACGGCAGCAAGGAAAACCACGAATAGTAGGGCTAAATTAGCCGACAAATATCCCATTTTCATCATCCTGATCCAGAAACTTGAGCTTCTTCTTTCACCTTTGGAATTAGAATTTAAACACCCGATAAATGTGAAGAATAAAACCGTTAAAAACGTTGATTACCTAATGGCAACCAATAAAGCATGGAAACGGAATAAAACTCAACCATTTGAATAAATCTGAATTACAAAATGGACTCTCTGGAACTCTGGGTTATTAGTACAGTAATACTTATCACTCATAGACTCGACTCAATAGTACAATTTTGGCTGTTCCATGTTGCAGGTACGGTAACAGTCATAGTTGCAGGGGGTTCGAGGGTAATGTTGTAGGGCCAGGAGGAAGAGGATTAATTTATTTGATACTATTCTGAAGAACATACTTAAATAGTTTGTTTCAGATAAAACAATTAAGAATTAAATGTAATTTACGTAATTACTTACCTGGTTTCAACTTCAATCCAAAGACAAAAGATAAGAAAAGCTTGTACTCGAACTCACGCAGTCACAGTCTCACAGCCTTGCATCCACGAACTTCAACAGACGATCGACAACTGAGAAATGGCGTTCTTTATTTCGATAACAAAATGTAGGAATCAAAAGGACACACATGGCGTCTCAAAACTTTCAGCAGCATTTTCTGAACCAAGCATTAAACTGCCGATGCGGGCTCCGGTTTGGTAGTTCGACCCCTCCCATTTAAGTAACACGTCTGCTAGGTTTAAAATACGGCCACGTTCGCAGAGCTGTTCGCATTTATTATGTATTATGGTATAGCTCTGGCTTTTGAAAGTTGTGACGGCGTGGACGGCGTGGACGGTTCACGGTTGACGGATTGGCGGTTGACGGATTGGAGGTTGAAATGACGGATTGGCGGTTGACGGATTGGAGGTTGAAATGACGGATTGGCGGTTGACGGATTGACGGATTAAGGATTGCATTGACAGATTAATAATGAAAGCTTTACCCAACAAAAGAAGGAGGAGCTGTTTTTTTTGCGGCTGCTGTGTTGCTTCTATGTTGGCACTGCGCTGCGCTGGTAGCTCTCTGCTCTGCTGTAAGCATTGTTTTGTCAAAGTTTGCTTTAAATATTTTTATTTGTCTACTTGGGAAACATTTCTGGAAATATTCCCGGCATGCTACCACGCACGCTCCTAATATTTTACTATAACCGTTACAACTGTATAAGTACTTAAGTAAGGCCGTACTTTAAAAGCACGTAATTAAAATTAAAGTACTTCGTGTCGTATACTTACTTAGGGTGCGTTTATAAAATAAGACTGATGCGTACTGCTTCAGGCTTTTACTCTTTTACTGCTACGCTAATTCGCTGGCTGTAAGTTTCTACTATAAAATTCAATACACAATATTAAACCCTTACATTTAACTCAAAATTCAAAATTTTAAAACTTTGTTTAAAATACTGTGTCTTGTGGGCAATTTCCGTTGTTTGAACCATACCAGTGTAATAAAATAAATTGTTATTTTCTCTCTCGCTATGATGAAGTACTTACAAGTGCGTTCACGTAAATCTTTCAGTGCATATTCATTAATCTACGTCTTTTAAAAAAGCATTTGCACGTGAGAAACGTGGAGTACACATTTAACCTAGGGAGTAGAGAAGAAAATCGGAGTAGCGGACACGTTTAACTTTGAAGTGAAGTCAAAAAATGGGCAAAGGAAAGACCATATCATATAATATACATTGCTTTTTTCTGGAAAAAAAATTGTACCTACATCATACTTTCTACAAAATGCCCATACATTTTCCATACTTATCCATACTTTAAACAAAAATCCAGCATTCATTTTGTGATATTAATATGATAGAATGAATAGGTTAAAAGTGTATTAATAATTTTATAAACATCGAAAAACTGAAATAAATTAACGTTTTAATACAATAAGATAATAAGCTCATAAGCTGGCATAATTTTCTTAGAAGCTATCATTCGCAATGCCTGAACGACTTTTAGTAGCATAAGTTTCTTCCTTAATGGATGAAAGTATGGAAATAATTTTTCGATACTTTTCAGTTTTACCATATTTTACAATACTCTAAAAAATTTCCATCCTTATCTATCTCACTCTGTAGGGATATACTGTACGTATTGTCTAATTTTTTGGATTACTGAGGAGACAGTCGCTTGAAATTATTATTAACTAGTAGTCTTGCTTGGCTCTGTGTTCGTAGGGGTACGCTAGCCACACAGGGGGTCCGTGTTGGGAGAAAAATATATATTAAGTACTGAAAAACTTCACCCCTCCCCCCCTTTTTTTTGAGACTGCCTCCTAGATGTCTTTTCGAGAAAAAAATCCAATACTACGTGCCCAGCTTTGTTGGATACTGACTCAGAAAGGACATCTTATTCCGCGTAGAGGACAGCTTATTTCAGTACCAATCATTTAAATTAGATTTGTAGTGTAATAATTTTGCACAACTCTAAACGATTCTCATAGTATGAAAATCCATGATAAATGATTTTTATATTTATGGTTACACACATCATTTGTGCACGTAGTTTACAAAATCTCAGTCCAGTAACAACTTTCTCCATTTTTATTACGTTAAATTAAAAGTATTATAAATTATTATTATCAAGCCAAGTAGATACTTATCAACAGCTTAGTATATTGGATTGCAATAAGATAAACATGCGAATAAACAGAAGATGACGAGAAAGCAAGCTAAACCTGCTATCGATTACGTCGAATACTGAATTTTAATTGGTAATAAGAAACAGGATTGATACAATTAATCTCAAATTTATATATCATTAAACTATTGTCTACTCTGTGTTCTCAGGTAAACCGGAATTGAAGAGGCAGTCATACGCTGGTGGAGGATCCTCACTCAAATGTTGGTCCTGAATCGGAAGAATCGGAACAACGTTTCCTTCCTGAGTGGGTCTAAATTTGACTGTACCAACGATAATCGTAGTTCCACTCTCCAGAACAGAGTGAGAATTGAAGCAACCATGGTAGTTTAATTTTGCCTGAAGGAATACAATTCATCCAATATCAAGAAAAAGTACAATAAGCAAGAGGACTAGAGGACGCTTACTGACATAGATAATATTTGATAATAATATTTGCATTAGAAGTATCAATTTAGCGTCACTGATTGTATGTATGATTAACTTTTAATTGGGCTTACCTTGACAGAATAAGAAATATCCAAGAGACGGCAATTCCCTCCAAGATTCGTGGGAGGAATTTGAAGGGGTAACCTCAAACTGTCGTCAATCCACAACTCATCTGCTCCAGGAAATACAGAAGGACCTTCAACGGAACAAACCTCTTCAAGTTCTGCTCTCACCGGCTCATCCATTGAGACTTTGAACTGTATTCTCTGCTCAAAACGTTCACAAAATTGTTATAAACGAAGCAAGGTTTGTAAAGAAACAGTCACATAGCGTTTTTCACTTGCAAGGAAACATTTACTTCAATGGCTCGATTGTAATTTAAATTAAGTACCCGAAGAACAGAGACAGTGGCTGTAACAGTCCGTCTGGAATTGTTGTGAATGTCCATTTCGAATAAAATAGTGTCACCCCCCACGAAGCCCCTTTTGAGCATTTTGAAGTCAAAGCGAACATTGCCTTTGGAAAAAAGAAATCGAAATTGTTTGGATTTTGTGAGGACCACTTGTTGTTTCGTATTTGGATAGTAATTCAAGTCCAAGTATCCAGTCACGAAGAAGTCAAAGCGCTCCTTTCTCTCCTGTGCGTCTTCTTCTCCTGGGAAAGTTAAAACTAGGCTTACGTGATACGTTACGTGTCCAACGGACTTGCTCTTAGCATGTGTCGATCCTCTGTAAGAAGATGGGAGATCGGTTGGGAGGATGCATTGGAAATGATAGAACTTAATTCCTTCCTCTATAGTAGTTTCCTCTCCGTCTGTTGTCCCAAATTACATATTATTTTAGTAATTACCAGTACCAGTGTCATTGTAATACTAATCCTAACCAATTTATTACTTAATTAATATTAACTTACCATTGCCAAGAATGTTGATATCATGATTAAAATACGGCGCTGTCGAAATACGTATGCACTTTCGCCCTTCAGTCTCTGCAGAGTCAATATTACGCAACTTATAGTAAAAGCATTGTATTAGCTTTGACATACAGGTGATTTTGGGTCTTAATGTTTTATTTATTAATGTTCTATTTTTATGTAACATTAAATTAGTTTTAAAAGTATTTTTATGCCTTTAAAAACAAGGGGAAATACAGTGTTGAAGTTTGCAACTGGGTAAAACATGTTTATTTGTTTTTTTAAAGAAGTGTAAAACTTTAAATTATCGCCTATTAAAATGCTTAGAATAGTTTAAAATAAAATAATTATTGTAAGGGATTTGTGAATAAATCAGTTATTTGCGATTACATATTATTTTATATATTATTAGTACGTACTTCCTTTAGTTGCAGCTACGCCACTTCCTTCAAACTTTAATGCTAGTCCTAACGATAAAAATAAAACAGCATAGGAAATGAATTATTAAAAGTGTATACAAAGTAATTAGAGAACGTATGTAATTGTGGGCGATTATAATTATGTATGTTAAATAACATTCAAAAATGAAAGTATATATGTATGCTTGTTGTAATCGGCAACAAAGGAACTCACCTTTGACCTTCTGTGGCAAGTTTCTGTTGACCAAAATAACAGCTCCGGTAATAGCTTCACCTGGAGCGTATGTTCTAGATTCCTTTTCAAATATAACCGATTCTTGTAATTCCATAATGACAGTCACAATATTTGAATCTCGGATTTATTTGATTCAAAACATAAAAATCTACGTATGTACTTATGTACATAGATTGAATTTGAGACAGATGCTTAAAAAAATTGAACAATCTTAAAACGTGTGATGTGTTTTACAAACAATTTTATTAGAATGGTTTGCAATTAATTTTTCCTGATAGTTAAAAATTGTGTTCGTTGTACAAAAACTAGAAATAAAACTAGGTTAATCAAAGCCGTTTAAAAACTGTTTAGTCAGTGCGTCAGTATTATTTTATTTTATTTTTATCATTCCTAAAGTTCAACTGAACTACCACAAACTTTGTAGGTCTATGCATAATTTAGTAAAACTATAGTGAGCATTCATTTGATTTTACATACACAGATTTGGCAAATACATAGGTATACATACATACTATCAATACGTACTTATATGAAAGAAAAAGTTGAATTCGCAGCATGATTGAATTTCCGATAATTACCGCAGTGATTTCACAATCACTTGAAACTGTAGATGAATTTATTACAAGGAATTCAAGAAATATTTTAATTCCCAACTTTACGGTTACCGTAAAACTATGAAACTAACAATTATTTATACGTATTCCGTACTATTTAACAAGTCTAACTGCTAAGTGAAAAATGTCCCTACGTTAGTCCAGTCTTGTCTGTGTATCTGGGAGCCATGAGCATTTCGAACACATGCGGTAGTATTACAAGTACTGAATTTTACTTGTCTTGTATTCTACGAATATGATGCACACTGAAGTTAGAAGGGAAGTGGTTTATTGGTCAAACTGTCAACTTTACGGTATGACGTACTTAAAGGTATAACGACATGAATCATTTAGCAGTTACTCACTTAGTTAAATTTTTCATAGAAAATTTGTGTAAAGTTGTACATACATATGTATTGTCTATCTAGCGATCAGTCCAACATGTCATCTAGTTATTTAATTGTTTTTCAGCTTCAAGTAAACTAAACCCATTAATTTCTCAGTGAAACATCTAAATCCGTGTAATTTGTAGTTTTGGATTGTGAACCTTATAGAAGATCCCATTACGAATATTATATGTTGCTATACATTGATCTATTTATTCAGGCTTATAAAGCAAAATGGCACTTTACGTAAAATTAAAATTAGAAACTTCTAGTTTTGCGTGAATCCCCGACTTTTTTTCTGCAATCTTTTCAATATCAAGCTGTTGAACGGTGGAATATGATTAAATATACATGACCAAGAAAGTCTGACAGAATTTCAGTATGCACTGCACTGAGTGTTTGGATTATAAACAACCGTACTAAGGTTTAGGTCTGTCTGTATAATCAGTAAAAACATTATACATATGATTATTGTTATGATTGTTTATATTTACGTAGTGCAGTTCAATGTAGCTTTTTCCTGGAAACCACCGTTTCACTGAGTCAGTACTGGCACTAAAGATTTTACATATATCCATACAATCGATATACGACACGGGCCAAAAGTATTCGAAGGTACGACAGAAGTAAATAATCATGTTTTCCATGCAACAATGAATATCAAAGGCGCCCTATTTGTATGTTTATAAAGATACTTTTACCACATTTATTTGCCTTGCATAAAAGTCCTCACTGCAAGTTTGCACTGAGCCCTAAAAATTTTAGGACGGACGATACTGCAATTATTGGGTGACCCCGTCTTTCTAGGCCATGCATTGGTCATCCATCACAGCTCTACTAGAAAAAAGATCTATAAAAAATGCCTTGACTTGAACGTGATACGCAGGCATCACTTACCTATTATTACTATTCTGAGCTGCCTCAAGACAACTGAGTAACAGTTGATTGATTCTTCCGTGTACCGATCCTAATATCGATAGTAAAATATAAATGTATGAGCCAGCATTGGTGTTGAGTGTATTTAGTGTATAGCATGGCTCTTGAAAGTACACCCAGGGAAAGGAAGGGTGGGAGCCTGTAGATACACCATTGAACTTTTGTTGTAGATGCTACATTTCTGTATAAATTCAACATTTTTATATATCGAATCTATACAAAATTGTAGAATCTACAACACAAATTCAATGGTGTATTTACAGGCTCCCAACTTTCCTTTCCCAGGGTGTATTTTCAAGAGCCCTGCCCTGGCCCTGGTGTATAGGCGTCTTCAGTGTGATTACGTATTTTTGCTTTGTGGGAAATCGCTTATTTGGAAGGATGTACTTGCTGGAAATCCATTACATATCTATCTGTCTCAATGACCATTATTAACGAGAAAATTGGAATGTGCAATGAGATAATTGGGCTACGGAATTACAGCAATAAAGGAACGCAATTGCTATCGAACCATACTAAACGCGTGTATCTCTGCATTCCAATATTGTGCCTTAGGCAAATATTGACTCTATCCTTTTGGGTCCGGTACCTGGTTTCCAGCTCCTACTCGGGTTTTTATTTAAAAGAAATTAATCCTATAGGAATATGAGGAAGACGGGCCTTGCAAATACTAATATTAATTACACAGTACCAATAAACCTATGATGTAACAACGTACGAAACATTTACTTGCGTATGTAGGTCTCATATGGATCGTGTCTGAAGTGGCCAGCACAAAAAGGTTCATACTACTGTGGCAATACCGTTGAGCAGAATAAAAGCTACAACTTTGACTGAACCTCTTTTTACTTCCCATGTTTTACACTTCACTCAAGTTGTGACAAGGGACAAGTGAACAAGGGACCATTTGCTCCATGAGTGAACGGTGTTTTAGTAATAATTTGATAGGTCAGTCACAGTTTGATCGACGAAGAAACAAAAAGACAAAACTGTCAAATACTCTTTGCCAGTCCCCATAATGCATAATGTTAATCAAGTCAGTGCATAATGAAAAAAAGCTAGGTAAGTATACCTAAGTGCTTTCTCGAAGAAAAAAACGAAGATTTTACCTGGTTTCTTAGGGACTTGCATTGAACTCAGAGAACTGCGCTTATGTGTGTGTGCATAGCTGAACATGACATGTGCGCTTCAGATAATAAGTGTGTGATAAAACTATCCCAAGTGACTTATGGAAGTCGCACGCTACGTCAAGCGCGTAGCCAAGGGGGCTGCCCTCGCTTGTTTATTTTTTAATATTGTTTGTGTACACATAGTTTGTTTGAAAGTGTATGCCAAAATAAGTAGATTTGTTTCAATCAATTATCTCAATGGCCATTTTCCTCCAATTAACTGTTTTTGATAAACATTCCTACTATCATAACGAAAGAGAGATTGAAATTCAAGCAAATTCCAGGAAATGGTCAACGGTACCCAATGCAGACAGCATTATGGCGAAAAATCTAGTCGCTCACTTGCCTATGTGTATAGTTTAAGCACAATTGTAAAGGAGCACATTACAAATCTCAGTCGTTTTTCAAAATATTGATGATTTGCTTTGATGGTCCGAAAGAAAACCCGCATCCTTAAACCGATTCTGCCTCCCCTTCGCCCCTATTTGGCACCCCCCCCCCCCCCGAAATGTTAGTTCAGCTACGCCCATGACTGCCAAAACCCAAAGCGAAAGCAGCAATGACTAATGACAGTATATTTATGTACGTGTATAGGTATATCTAATGCCCATATCTAAATATTAAAGAGAACAATTTTGTCATCCAGTCAGAAGATACGATTAATTACGAAGTAATAAAGACAAGCATTATTACTTACGTTCGTAAGTCTTTAACTTTGTTGTGGCGAAAGCATTCTTATTGCTTTTTCGAGGACGTAGGGGCCGAAGGATATGCACGTGTATGTACCTATGTATTCCTGTACTCCTGGAGGTTTATTTTATCGCCATAGGCAATTCGTTTATCAATAAGTTTTCCTTCAATTAGTGATACTACGATCTGTATCAACATCGGATTACTACCACCATGAAATAGGACCAGACTTATGGACGAATTGAATGCTAAATGCCGGTCTATTTCTCTTTAACCAGTTCCAGTGAATCAAGTGCTTACGTTTAAGTGTGATATGGACTACTTGTGGTTACTTCTATCCTTAATTTAATTCCAGGAATATTATGGCCACTCCAGAAAAGGAAGCCAGCCAGGATTGCACTATTTACCACCAATAAAACGGACAAGAAAAAAAAACGTTTGCAATAACTAAAGACAGTTCGTTGTAGTAGCATTCTCCCGTCAACAGACAACAAAGTATATTTTCCAGAAAATGTTATTGTGTGTCGTGCAGTGCCAGTTGAGTGTTAAGAATAACATCTGTGATAAAGTTAAGACTGATTGGTTACACTGAATTATCACAAAAACAAATTTCTTAAAATACACATTTCTATAAAACGCTTTTCAAAAGCATATAGTTTCTATGATACTCAACTTGTTCTAAAAACGACTTTTATACGGTGTCAATTTTCTGTACCAGCCGACTACAAAATACCCAATTTGTTGAAATTTGTTTTAAGAAATTCAAAATATCATCAGTGTCAGTCACTGTAATAGTTACTACACCAAAACAACTGACGATGAAAACCACAGGGAGCAGTCTTGCCATTTTGAATGGGAAGCACTTGAAAATATCCGGAAATCAGTTCCCACCGTACGTATACTCAACTTTTAAAGACGGTGTGGAACTCTTCGAGGGGGCTAATTTTGAAATAATTCAAGCCGCCTCCCTCAAATACAATTTCACGTTTGAACTGGATGCTCCCAAAGGAAAGGCAACGGGAACGAAGCTAAAGAATGGAACGTGGACGGGATTATTTGCGGACGTATTTTATCAAAAATCCGACTTGGCCATTGTTCTCGCTCACACCGGTGACCGAAACGGTTTAATTGACTTTACAACTTCTTTCGGCTCTGCTGACCTCATTTACTCCACAGCCCATCCCAAGGCAGCCCTTA
The DNA here is from genome assembly GCA_034695205.1 of Dicyrtoma fusca. NCBI lineage: Eukaryota > Metazoa > Arthropoda > Collembola > Symphypleona > Dicyrtomidae > Dicyrtoma > Dicyrtoma fusca. The sequence goes on from JAQFZC010001127.1 coordinate 18,574, forward strand.
AGCCAGAGGCCATAGTGTACTCCTTCAGCCTCGAAGTGTGGCTTTTAATTCTATCAACTATCCTCGCGATACTGCCCACAGTTTATTTTTCAATAAAGCAGTACGACCGAAAGAAACTGTCGCTTGTAAGATCAATTACAATCATTTTCAAAATATGCTTAGAGCAGTCCAACACTATTCCTCATGGGCTAGAATATCTAGCTGGACTCTACCTCCTTTTTATAATCATTGTTGGGACTGGCTATAAATGTAATTTGCTCACAGCCCTCTCCTTCCCACAACCGGATATAATCCCTCAAACTTTTAGTGAGCTGGCGGACAGCCCAGAGTATAAAATTTATTTCGACATGTCCGGGATAGTGGGCTACAACTATTTTATGAAGGGTCAATCTCCATTGTTGGTTAATTTGAAAAATAGATTTAAGTCAAATTTGGTTCGAAATAACCCTGCCAAATGTGTAGTATCTTCATTTCTGGGGCCAGACACGGTTTGCATTGCTTGGCACACGGTCCTCAATCAAGTGATTGGGAAAAACCTAACTATGGACTATGGACTCAATCCCATATTCACAGCCCAGCAGCCTATTACAAGGACCTGGGTCACCATTGGACTGCAAAAAGATTCCATCTACACCAATGCTTTTAGCTACATTACGTCCTCGTACTATGAGACGGGGTGGATTACAAAGTGGCATGCGGATATTATAAATAAATTTGAAATGTCTGGAAAGGCTTGGATGCGAGGGCAAGAGTCCACGGAGACTTACAAGGCACTGCTGGAGATCAAATGGAGTAAATCCAAGGGAGCCAAACCCATCAAACTGGAGAATGCTAACATTATTTTTATGATCATTATTTTTGGATTGACGGTCGCCACCTTTTGCTTCTGTGGAGAAATTAGTTACTATTTCTACAACTACCAGCGTCGCTATCATCATAATTCCCATGCCACTGGATTGCCTCCTAAAATCAAGGCCACAAATTCCAGTGAGCCAGGGCTACTCTTCCTTTCTAAATTTTGGGTCAATTGGGGTGGAAAAAATCGAGCTAAAAATGTACATAATACAAAGGATGACGAAAATCCAGAACCGGACATGATTCAATTACAGCTGGACAAAGAAGAGAGGATCAATAGTCAGTTTCCAGTCTTCACGGGTAATTCTAATTTTACCCAGTACAGTAATGCTGGCAGCTTCATTACAGATTATTCAGCAGACTTGCAGAAATAGTTTTATGATTATAAGTATACAGTATACATATATTTTTAGCATACAATTGAACACGAAGATGAATATAGCGAATTAAATAAATATATAATAGTTTCAAAAAACAATCGTCCAGTCGATTTGTGTGTCGATATTTCTGATTCTTTTGCTCTCGAAAGTATTACTGTATTGCTCATTGCATGAGCTTCCTCGTTGTGTTCATATTGCTTTGGATGTCGTTCCCTGTATTGCACTTTGCACTTTTTAACAATATTTCAACGTCAAGCAAGGAATAAAATTGGTATAATTTTCACACAACAGTTTGGGATGACAGGAAAGGATCAGGTTGGCTGGGCTGCACATAATGATTTATCGTCACAAATAACTGCGAGCGCTTCCAGCTTAATGATGTAGGGGTCCCCCATCCTTTCAAACTAAACAGACAAAATAAAAAGTTATCACAAATCACACTAAGGAAATCCTTCAAATAGTTCATATTAACTTGGCAGATTCTGAGTTGTTAGGTTAAAAATACTAAGTTCTTTAGAAGAATATTTTTGAAAGCTACACAATGTGTTTTTAAAACGGGCTTTTAGAATTTCACTTTTTTAAGATCATAGATTTTCAAAGTATACACAGTTCGAAAATCAACTTTAAACAAATACGACAATTCTCTACATGTGTTTTCAAGTTCATTTTAAAGTGCAATAGCAACGACAAAACTTCTCCACTTTTCGCAACAAAAAGTTGTGCCCTGCCCGCGATCCCGATGCGGAAGCTACTTCCAAATCCACAACTAACAATAAGAATATAAAAGGCACTGCTCACATGGCATCGGAGCTGATCCTCATAAACTCCGGAAAGATTGGCATGAAACTCCACGGTCACTTCAAGCAACTCACTAGGTTCCAAAATACCCTGAGATGGAAACACCCGAAAGGCACCGCCGCTTAATCCCTTCAGAGGATCGTCAAATTCGGCTATTTATAAAATATTTACCACAAAATTAAAAACGTCCATGTAAGAATGTAATGAATTTTGACGACCAAGCATTTTTACCTTTTTTCATAGACAATATAGGAACAAATATTATGGGAAATTTCTAAACTAAGTTTCAAAAAATTAAAAATTATTACTACATACCTTCACTGGTGTGGTTACCATACATGAGTTTAAAGAACTCATCGTTTAAAACGACAAAATCAGGTTGTTCCACCTCTACTGGTGGCTTCACTGGATAGTTGGCAACTTCAATGTTAAATTCGGTACAGAGTGGAGCTACATTTTGAACTGTAAAGGACACTGTTGCAATATCTCCACGTTTCCGGATTTGAAAATAAATCTGTCGTCCCTCGGATATGAGTTCATTTTTATTTTCATTGTCACCAGCAACAGTTGATTTGCGATTGTTGAAGATGGTGTAGTAATCATCATCATTTTCTCCTAGCATCTCTGCTTCACCCAGCAACTCAATTTCGGGGGGCAAAACTATCTCCATGTCATTTTCATTGAATGTAGAAACTAGTTCATCCGTTGAAGCGACTTCTTCAGAGTCATTTGGCTGGTCCTCTACTTGTTCTGCTTCCACAATGACCTCGGACTCTATAGCTGCTGATGGGGAATATGATAAATGAGAAGACTTGCCCTTTTTACCACGCTTCTTCATTTTATCTTGAGAGGCTAGTTTGAAAGCGGACTTTTTCCCTGGGGAATTCAAATAAACATTGATGCACAAAATACTTTTCCAATTTCAGTTTCAGTTTCCCAATGAATAATAATTAAGTACCGATATTCAATACTCATATCCTACATTTACATAGTAATATGTAAATCATAAAATAAAGCGTTTCTTTTTACAAGCAAAATAATTATATTCTTGTTTAAAAATCACGAAGATAAAGATTTACATAATAGGTTTTTGCTAATACATTACTAGCTTTTGTTTACCCTTTTTTTCTTTTTTAGACTCTATCTCCTTCTTTTTGTCTTTTTCTATGACCTTTTCCTTGTCTTTCTCTTTGCCCTTGACCTTTGCCTCGTCTTTCTCTTTTTTTTTGACATTTTCCTTGCCTTTCTGTTTTTCTTTTACCTTTCCCTTGTCTTTTTTTTCCTTTTCCGTGACCTTGGCTTTCTCATTTTCCATTTCGTTGACCTTATCTGTGTCGTCCGTTTCGTTTTCTTCGTTTCCCATCTCTTTGCCTTTTTTGCCTTCTTTTTCAGTTTTAAGCAAATCGCTTTTGGTCCTGTGTTTTCTTCGTCGTTTCTTTCCTTTAACCCTGCTAAATGAATTGAAATGACTACTATTAAGCGTAATAAATTAAATTATTTAAAAAACAACACAGTCACGACAACTACGACCAGAACCATTTTCAAAAATACAGACATGACATTTTCTAAAACCACCTTTTCAAAGTACACGACATAGTCCACATAAATTGTTCAAATGCTTAAAAAATATAAAAGATCAAGATAATAAAACTAATTTAATTTAAGATAATAAAAGCCTTGCCTAGAGTGGGATTCTTTTTCGTCATCGAGCCCAATGATGGACGGCGGTGGAGCTATCGTTGACCTCGTTCTTGGAACACAATATTTCAATTCGAGAACACTGGTGTAGAACCGGTCTTCGCCATGGTCTTCTGAATCTAAACCAAAGCAAAGAGTAGGCCAGAGGTCGTCGCATTCCCCTGGCAGTTCCTCCTCCCGTAGGCGCCGGAACTTAGTTATGGGAATCACAATTTTGAGACAGGCACTTAAAATACTGCCTTCTACCTTCACTATGAGGGGCTCCTTCGAACCCTGAATGCAACACGGAACGTAGAGGTTTGTGAGAACGACACTCACTTCCGAGTACAATTCAAATGTGCAATGAATGATTCCCTTGGGGGGCAGAATCCCTTCCTTTGGGGATACGCAGATGGACACCAAATCTTGCTGGTTGCCAATAGGGTGTAGCCACGTAAACGAAGTTTGGAAGGAAGTCAAGTTTTGAAGAATGGCCCCAGCCCTGTGGAAATCACACGTTTTACATTTTTGTAAAAACTTTATTTGTCAACCAAGTAACCTCTAGTAGTATGAAAAGTACGAGTAGCTTACGGACGTTTAAAAAAATAAATTTGTTTTTAAATCGTTTAAAATGGTCAGGTATGATACTTAAGGACATTTCACAGAAAGTCAACTGATAACAAGACACGTTGCAGTTTTCAAAAAAAACGTAGGTAGGTATTTAAAAATTGGTCTTGCAAAAATTGGGAAGGATTGTTTACCCTACTTGGGTCCTTCGTCCCAACCAAGCATCATGAAGAAGAAGCCTGGCTTCCCTGAGAATGACTTGTGGGCCCTGGACGTGGGCGAGGATGGTGACATAACAGACGTCTTCGGGGTTCTCTTCGTTGGTGATTTCGCATGTGGCACTCAGAGAGCCTGTGAACGCGGGGTGAGGTGACAGGTAAATCTGGATGGCGAGGGTCTCATTAGCTTCTATGGTTCCCCACTCAGGCCAAGCTCGAATTATTTTCTCACTCACGATCGTCGCATTATCCAGTGACAGTTTTCGTAGATTTTCATCACACAGATTCTCAGGCGGAATCCTGGCTCTCCATTTCGTCCGCAGCCTCCTAACAAAAAAGAACTGGACGATGTATATTACTTTGTTAAACAATACTACCACTAGTTAAGATGCAAAATAACGCATATCCTTAAAGAACGAAAACGACCCAAATATTTTCCGCAGAAAAGTTCACAAGTTTTAAAAACGTGTGAATTAAGATTTCGCCTGTTTCAAAAAGTGCAAATTAGGCTTAGGCATGTTTCAAAAGGTGTGTAAAGTAAGATTTTTTGAGCGTCAAAAAGTGTTAAAATGAGGTTTTGGCATATTTTAAAAAGTGTAAAAGAATTTTCAGTGTATTCATGTCATGTTATTAGAGAATTTTTGTTGGGAAAGCACATTTTAAAAGCGTTCCCATTATTTGAGACGATCATGTTTGAAAAAAGTACTAGGGTGAAGGCTTGCAATTGTGGTCGGCTGATAAATGTGGTCGCCCCCTTTTTTACCCAGTGTCAACATTCAACCGAAATTGAACACACCTGGTTCCGAAGCTTCGGGTACCGAACTTCAAATTGAGTATTATGTCAGATTTCGATTGACATTTGACAGTGGGTGAAAAAGGGGGCGACCATACATTTATCAGCCGACCACAATTGCAAGCCTTCACCCTATGAATTATAATTAATTTGTCTAGTTTAGAAACGAAAGCACCAGTCCAACTTTAAGAAATATAACCAACTAGTTCGTAGGGTAGGTGAGCATAAATGTGATAATTACTTAAATCACTTAAATGTAATAATCTCTAACTAAGGACTCGTTTTCAAACCGATAAACTCCCTTCAAATTTCAAACAACGCACACCTACCCTACCTAGCTTTCAATTTCAAAAAGATGTTGATTATAAAAATTAGCTTTATACATAATATTTGCGTACCCATCATTCCTCAGGACAAGTGTTTTGACATTTTCCGACCCTACAACAACTAGTCCAAAATTGATAAATGGGGTCACGAGGAATAGCTGGGGACCCTGTGCTTTCAGTTGGAATGGAATCCAACAGGGAATGGTGGCGAAAGGGAGTTTCATCGTCCCTGTTACAATTCCTTCGTGCTGAAACAGTAAGAGTTAATAATTACATAATTTTTATTAATTACATAATACAGACTGTATTTTTTGATAAATCATTACGATTTAAATTATTTTGTGTCTTGCTATTAAGTTGACGGTTGACGACGCTTAGCAATCTTACATTTCCATGTGATCTAAAATCCAGTGTGAATCGGAGGATGGTTGACTGTGAAGCGTCGACGGAAACTTCGTACGGCCGACACGTGATGCTGCCGACGTGACTGACGAAGTGAGCCATCGACAGTTGAATGGGGTACGCCGTGCGATTCGTGAACTCAATATTTCTACGCAGACAAAAGTAACACAAATTTAACTATTAACGTAACCTCTTTAGTTTGAAAGTATTGAAAGGTTGTTTTATGGTTTTGTATTTAAGTATTAAGTTTTGGTTAAGTAAATTTTGTTTTCCAATTTTCAGTAGTTTTACTAAAATACGAATGTGCAACTAGTTCTGCTGTTTCAAAAACAGCCAAATTTTGCAATTTGCCTGTTTTTTGCAAAGGCAAACACAATTTGTGAAGATGATTATAAGAATTAAATCGGTATTTTTGCATTTTGTGGATGGCCAGTGGCCAGTCTGAAAGCCTTACCTGACAACAGTGTTGGAAAAGCTGCCGCAGCCCGAAATGTGTGGTGGTTGGAACCAACATTGAAGTGGAATGGTTTGCATCCAGATTTCAATTTCTTCGAAAGGCTTCAGAGGGGAGGTCGGGTCCAGCCATAATTTTTCTCTTTCAAAACGACGGGCCAACTTGTAGCCTTCCTCCTCTAAAGCCTTCACCGTCATATTCACTTTTGGCTCTTGCAGCTCCAAAGAAACTAGACCTGTCAGTTTTGAGTTTTAATTTTTCCAGAGTTATTAAATATGTAGTAATTGTACATAGGTAGTTTTTAAAAATTAATCTGGTTAAATCTCCCATTATTTCTCACTCAAGTCATGGGGGCTAAAATGCTTCCTCACGTGAGTGGGGATGTCTTATTTGTGAGCTTATTCAGGAAGCAAAAGTATCAGTTGTTAGTATAGGGTGTAGGGTGAGATGTGAGAGGTGTCCTGTCTGTGATTTTGTCCTAAAACCACTAGCTGTAGTACCTTATATTGCAATAAAACGAATACTAAGACGTGATGTCAACGACCAAAATGTGACGAACTTGTCCAAAAAAGTCATTTTTCAAGTTTTTGTTGACAGTTTCAAGTTCTGGCCTGCCTGCGTGACTAACATTAACATTGAAATAATTTAAGAGGCATTTTTGATTACATATTGGAGGTATGTGGGCAACGTGTGTGCACAGTTGACAGTTTGGGGAAACGGTAATGGGGTTGTTCCCCGCGGGGAACTTGCGTAGCGAGTGGTATCGTGGTAGTTGACCAGTAGTGCAGTACAGCCCACGGTTTGGTCAGTCCGCGGTTTTTATTTTATGCCAGTAGTTATTTCAAAATCTTCAAAACTGTAATAAAGTAATTAATTATAATTATAGTGAAGTGTGTTCGTAGTGTGTGCATTGAGCCAACTCTAAACTCTACTCTTGTATTGATCAGGCTTTTCGAAACGACCAGACCTGGAGTGAACCGCACTGTTACTGTTGCGCACTAGACTAGTGCTACCACCACTAGACCATCCGCCCCTCTGATTTACTGTAAGTAAATCTTGAATTAAAATGAACTGAATTGGAGGTAGACATTACTAAATCGGTCTGAACTACATTACATGGTTTGTTTAGTTGAAAATTCTGAATACCAGAGACGCTAGAATCAGTGATAGACATTTTGGGAGGAACAGGAGGAATTAAAGAGGTCGATACATCACCGCCACCGTCACCCTCGAAACGAAAACCATACTCGGATGGAGCTTTAGGTGGTCCAAGTCCAAAGGGGATTTTCCCAATAAGAGTCCTCTTGTCATGCAAATTAATAATGTCTGTCCCAGACTCATCCTTTATTTCGTCATCACTACCCGTATCAATTGAATTCAGGTTGACATCCGAATTTGACTTCCCTAGCTGAACTATTTTGTAGTCAAAAGGTGGAAGTGGATTTTCGTCTCCAGTTGTTGCATTTTTAGCGGGTGCAATGTAGAAAAATGGAAGTTCTGCAGTACTCATTTTTCGTATGTTATAATCGCTGTGGCTTCCCAACCTCGGCAGGCTAGTCTTCTCTCCTGTTTGTGCTGTTTCTTCTTTCTGTTCTTCAGGTAGGGGCTGGTCTGAAGGCGTTGAGTGAGACTGCAATGAAGATCTGGATTTCGTTTCTGCTTCGGACGCCATACTGTTGTTTCGACTGTAGCTGGAAGAATGGCTTAACGTAGAGGTGTTATTTTGGTCGTAAAAATTTCCAAGTTTAGATGCAGAATCGGTTCCAGATCCTGACGCAACATCACCTTCTATGCCTATGGAGATGTTTTGGCTGTTCCTCCGTTCTCCACTAGACAAATCTTTGTTGTTTAAGGTAGGTCTTTTACTCTCTTCCGGTTCTCCACTAGACAAATCTTTGCTCTTTACGGAAGATCTTTTATTTTCCGGTTCTCCACTAGACAAATCTTTGCTCTTTACGGAAGATCTTTTATTTTCCGGTTCTCCAGTAGACAAATCTTTGCTCTTTAAGGAAGATCTTTTATTTTCAGGTTCTCCAGTAGACAAATCTTTGCTCTTTTTGGAAGATCTTTTATTTTCCGGTTCTCCACTAGACAAATCTTTGCTCTTTAAGGAAGATCTTTTATTTTCCGGGATAATTCCTGGAAATAATTATCAGAAAAAGTATTTCAAACCGTTAAAAGTCGGCAGTGATATTTTTAAACATCTTAAGATCCATACATATAGTGAGTCTTACAATTATTTATACCGTATAAGATCCTTAAATTTTTTGAAAAACGTGCATATTTCAATATTTCTGTTTTGCTGTTTTTGAAAATACAGCTGTCACGTTTTGATGTTCTCAACAAAATGCATCTAAAATGTTTGGAGTTTGGAGCTCTTTTGAAATGCAAGATCTTTTTTCCCTTTTTGAAAGCGTATATATTTCACGTTTTAAAATATTTTAAAAACGCGAATTCCACTTAAATTGGTATTAGTTCACTATTGTCATGGTTGACTTTGTCAGTGATATGATTAAAAATGGTACATTTTCGATAATTAACCATAAGTATATATATACCTAGATGTACATTAGAATAAGGAACCGCGGTAATAATTGAGAGAAAAACTGAAAAACATGTTAAGTTTTGGAACACGTACCGACTGTTTCAGACTCCTTTTTTATTCTGTTTTTCTTCGGATGTTTTGGTGTTTCTGTTGTTTGTTCTGGCTCAGGTTCTGGATCTGGATCTTGTTGTGGCTCCAATTTCTCGTTCAAGATTGTTTCTGGCACTACTCGCATTACGGGTTTCGGTTCTGGCTCTCGTGGCATTGTTTTTGGCTTCACAACTGTCTGCCTTTTCTCTGGAAGTGTTTCAATGAGGGACTCGTACGTGATGGGATCATTGTTCTGGAATTCAGAGAGAAATTCCTTCAGTAATGGTCTCAATATCTTCCCTTGTTCATCATTCACTGGCTGAACGAATAAGCTGTAAAGAAACGTCAGTATTTAATACGCATCAAAAATTCTATTTCGAGTAGTATTTAGCACTAGTACCAAAGCGGTTCATTGAATTTCATTTACTGTTAAACTACCAGTCATTTTCAAAGATAAGTAAATAATACTTACAATATAAAAGTATCTTTCTTTATACATTATTTATGTATGTACGCTATTTTAACATCTTTCAGAAACTTAACTTGTTTGATGTGGGATATAAAAATAGAATACTTACATTTTTCAGTTAAATGTATTAAAGCTTATTTATTGTGCTTATTATTGTTTTTTAACGGATTTATCCTTAAATTAAAAGCAGAAAGTAGAACTGAATGTATGCTTGCATGTTTGGATGCTGTTCACTTTCGAGATGCATTTAATCACGAGTTCAAATTGGATTTTGGCATCAAGTTGTAATAGTGCTTCTCAGAAAGGAAATGCGTTTGACTAATTACTAATTACTACCGCGGGATTGAATAGGAAATAAATAGGAAATGCGACAGTTTGTGTAATAGTCACCGGACACTTGCCTAATAACCGATACATAGAAGCCTTCTTTGGGCGGTGCATGAACTGAGACACTACATTCGATGACCTGGTGACCTCGTATGATATTTTGTGCAGGGGATACTTTAAGGGGCACGGAGGACGCCGGACACTTCCTTTTCCGCATATAATCACCGTAATCCATCCACTCAACGGGCGTCAAACCCTCCCGTTGCCGCTCCATGACGTGACTTCCCAAACCACGGAGCAATGTGTCCTGACCATCTATCAAGCGCACATGCCGAACTGTCCAGAAAAAGTAAAGCGCCATGCAACTAAATCAAACACATCACACAGTTACTAGGCAGTTTGGTTTCAAAATAAAATTTTTCGCTTTTATTTTAGTTATTTGACGCTGAATTGTAATGTATTGTCACATATTTTCGTTTTTTTCCCCAGAGGTTTACTCCGTCATTAATTCATTTAGTTTTTGTATTTTTGTATAGCAGTTTGTCATTACTTCAGAGTGCTGCAGAGTAATTGTTAATGAAAATAATTAATGTTTAGTATCAGTAGCGAGAAAGCGTTGCGGGAGGACACCTGTTATTTTTGAGTTTGAAGCATTGATCGTTTCTTTCTCCAGCAACGAGGTCACCACAGTCCATGATGAGACGAGTGCTGAGGTCAGTTGGGAGGTCAATGGGAGGAGCCATCCAGTTCCCTTGAATGTCCACTAATGGAGATTTCTTCCCATCGATCCCTACTCCTTTTACAGCAATCCAACGAACCTAGTAAGTCAATCATGGTAAATATTTATATATGTAGTATGATACATACTTTGTAAGATTTTTAAAGTATTCAAAATAGGTGGTAGGTAGGTTCAGTCAGTCAGTTGTAATTATGCACAAATACGATACAACAATAATTGAAACCCAACAAAATTCCAACTTATGTGGGCATACGTTGGAATACACTGACATTAAGTTACAAAACAAGAATGAGCTTTTAAAACATGTAGAAACTTTGGCTCATAAAAGTCATTCTTAAGAAATGGTTACTTAGTTACATTATATAACCGTTACCCTTTGAAAATAATACGTGAACAATGTAATATAATAATGAAAATAAGTATTGAAACAAAAATGGGACGCACCTCTCCGTTGTCACAAAGGAGAACCAGCTTGCGAATGTGGTAGTCTGGATTCATGGGCGTGTATTGGATTCGAACGGACACGAATTGATTCTTTCGAAGGCGGAAGCAAGATGGAAGCAGAACAAATGGCTTAACTTGGAGCTCATTCGTTTTTCGAATTAAAATCCGTTTCCATTCCTTTTTTAAGCTCTGGAGCTTCTCCTCCTCTTCGGCTGTGAAAGCCCTTCTCCCTTTACTCCGCGTAGCCTCCAGTTCATCCATCTCTTTGTTCAGGGCTGAAATCACAGTCCCTTCCCTCGAGTCAGGGTCGTAAGGGATGTCCAGCGTCTGGAATATAGACAAGAATGCTATATTTAATATTCAAATCACAGTGCAATGCACACCAAAGTAAAAATGTATGCAATTGTGTGTTTTATATTTATTTGTATGATTTGTGATAATTCCAATTCGAGTAACAATAAGAATAACCACCGTTCATCACATTATTACGATTTGATTTCTGTATGCTTTAGTACTTCTTTAATAAATTCTTCCTCGGACAGAATCCAGAAGCGACCTTCGCCTCCCCGACACACTACGTCAAAATCTGCAACTTGGGAATTTCCAACCACGCAACAACCCACATCCCATTCGTCCACTGTAAAACGAAGTAATAGTTTCAAAATTTTTGTTTGCATTGAAAAAAACAGTGTACGCAATTTAATTTACTAGTTAAACTCATTATTGCAAAACTAAAAAACCAGTCGCACATCCAGATTTAGGGAGAGAAGGCAGTTCTGGATGATTTTAAACAGTTATACAATCTATGTAAGTTTTGTAAATCGCAGTAGATTGGAAATTTTTTAAAACTTATTTTGTAAACGGGAATTTCCAAATGTGTTGTTTTAAATTGTAGAGCTCCTTTTAAACGCACTGTTCGAAACGAGTTTTTTTGAAATGTTCATTGCAAAAAGCCTTTTCTCTTTATTGTGTGCTCTACCAGTATATATATTTAAGTTGGTCTGCTGGATCTGCGACCGGTTTGAAAAAGGCTGTATAATATACTTTCAATAATGGCTGGAGGCACATTCTCGGCAATGACAGGAATAACAATGGCTCCACCGTCGTCCACGAAAATTGTGATTGTATCCTGTACATTGGCGACTGACTTGGGCCGGAACTTGACAATAATGTGATTGGAGAGTCCAGGTGCCAAGAGTGTGTTCTCCCCTAGTGCTGCTCCCCAGTCAATGTCAATGGATGCATTCTTCGGATTTATGACGCCCATCCTTCGTGGTGACGCTCCGTTATTTAGAACTTTTATTGTCGTCTGAACATCTCAAAATAAAATCTTAAAAGCCTGGATTCAATGAATTATTGTATTTGTTTGTAAATAGAATTTTTCTATTTATTACTTGTAATGCTAACAATAAGGACTCGTACTTACAGTGTAAGTTTGCCCGATTTCAGTGCCCAGAAACACAACTCTGGGAGGGCTCACGAGAAATGTGTGGGACTCAAAGGAATTTAAAATACCACAGCAAGTTTCATTAGTAATCTCCTCCTGTGGCAGAGCTTTTATGATGTTCACAACTTCCTCTTCGCCAGCAACGTATAATCTGTAGTAGTTCACTCGTATGACACAGATTGTTTCTCCTACAATTCCTTCAAAAGTAAATCATAATACAATTATATTGACTGTTACTTTCGGCTGCTCGGACATTTCTGGTCTCCCTGCTCGTATTGATCAGGTGTTTTGAGTTCCTGAACGTACTGGACAGGGATTTTTAGTCCTTTGGGAACAGGGACGACTGGTGGGGGCCAGAATTTCCATTTGACTGTTGCCTCCTTGTTGTTTCTAGACTTCGACTGACCTTGAATATGTGCATTCATAAATAGTGATAATGATAGCACATCTAAAGAGTGGTTTTATGAATTCTATATAAACCGTATTAACGGATTATTATTAGATATTTGCTAGATTCGAAACTAACAATCAGTAAATTTATTGCAGTTCCAAATAGTCCTGTACACGTGGTATTTCTGTACAAACAAAGTTTACAGCATTTTAGTATATAATATATTTCAATATATAAAGAACTTTAAAGAAGGATAGTAACTTGAAAAAATTGACTAAAAAACAACCTGGTATTATCTGTAAACTGGATTTTAGAAATTCGGACTTACCTGTTTTAAGGCGTCTGTTTTTTTTTCCGTGTTAGTGGTTGGACCTCTGACGAATTCAGTGAAAAATGGCTTGGCACGGTGCGTAGATTTATCGACCCTGTACATACATGTGGGATCCCAGACATCCGGCACACATGAGAGGGTGTCCGATGCTGTGGCCGTCGTTGCGTATTCACATTCCAGGGGTAAACAGGGACCCCGGAGAGCAGACCTTGCCGAGGTTATGATATTAATGGGTGAGTGCATTTTGTACAGTGTTCACACCTATTACTTTACAAGTAATTTTTTTCGTTTGAATAACAATAACTAAATACTACGGTTAAGTGGTTGTTTCATTTCTAAATTAACTAAATGCAGATAATAAGATTTTTTTAAAAATTTTAACTAACAGTAAGTAAGTAGATAGGCAAGCACGTAACTAGCATTACTTGAAGAACGTTTTGTACAACTTTTATTTGACCTGGAAATGGATCAGATTTTCTAGATGGAGAAGTAAGAACCGCTCCGTCTCATATAAACCCCCTGGGGTTTCTTTCTGTTTGAAACTATGTCCCTAATCCTCTCGAAGAATTTCGACGTGGTTCAGGGTAGCAGGTCACTGCAGCCAGTGCTGCCTCTTGTATATGTATGTATATAACATGGTTTATGGTCTACTTGATTAAAGCTGCGCTATCAATCGAGTTATTTTTTTGCATTCTTTTATTCGTTTTCCGTGACAAGTTGACAAAGGATAATGAAAACTAATGATTAGTTAGTGACGCTTTGTTAGTTAACTATTAATAAAAATATGGCAATGGGAATACAGAATATAAATAAGCAGACCCACGTTTTTTGGAAAAAAGTAGTATTACATTAATTTTTTTATTTTAATAATATCCTTTTTGTGTCATTGTTTCTTGTTTTTAAGCACCGTCTCTACTTTAATAAAAAAATGATCGTTTTACTTGTTTATTATCTTAGGAGTAGGGCTGGGCTACTATATGAACGGGCTGATTTTAATAAATTCGGGATTGGATTTCTTTTTAATTTGTTAAGCATTCATAGTAGGTTTGTGTAGGTATTAGTTATTATGCATAAAAATAGTTGGCTTGGCCAACATTAAGTTAATTCGAACAATATATTATTATGTAAAAACTTTATCAAGCCACTATTATACAAATTATATGATATTCCTAGATTCAGTTGTATAGTACACCAAATTGTTAAATTAGTGAACATCCACTGTTTCCACTGTCCAAGTAATTTTTAACATTATGTATAACAGGCGGATAAAACAACGAAAGGTTATTGTTAGTAGCTGGTATAATTGAAAACATGTTCAACACCTCATAGCATCCATATAGCACCTCATGAAATGCCCCTACTAAGAGAAGTCTAAATCAACAGAATTAGAAACAAGGTTTAGAAAGAATTTACTAAAAAAAATTCTCTTGCCTTCTATGCGTTTCACTAATGCTCAACGTTCAAAGTTAAAGCGCAAACTAAAAAACAGTACACACATTTGTATCAAACGCATCGCTATCGGACAAAAATAATATACAAGTTAGTTCGTAAAATATGTTGCTTAATCTAGAATTTAGTTAAGAAAGCTTAGAGACTAACGATAAGACACTAGCGTTAAGTAAACGATTTTACCTACATAAGTCGTTTTCATTGTAGCTTATGATGGCAATTGCCTACAAGCTACTAGAACTTACCATGAAATTAGTTAAGTGTTCATATTTAAACGAAATTATGTGTACTTATCTTAAGTTATGAAAGCTAAAGCTAGGGTTATAATTTGCTAATATGTCTCTGCTCACTGTGAATTTTTAATTGCTAACTAGTAAGAATAGCATAGTCAAAGGCTGCATATTTAAAAAACATCTCCAACGTTGAAGTCCATGGAACGGAACATCATCATACGTCAAATAGTTTCAACAATAGTTTGAGCTTTTTCCCCTGGCATTTTAGAGTGCAAAGTACCTAAAGAAACTAATTGGAGTCTTTCTAGTTGTATTCACAACCCGGTATTTTTAGAATAAAAGCCTAAAACTAGGACCAAATTGCATACCAAATATATAGTTGTTTAAAAGGAATTAGCAAAGAAGCTAGATTTGTTGTCACAAAATGCAGAAAATTTAATGTGGACATTCTCTCCATATAGAATCCTCCTACACGGATCCCAAGATTTGGAACAGAGCGGATAGCGGATCACCCGAGTTATTTCAAGGGCCACGTGGTCCTTCTCAAAGTAAATTCGGCGTCCCCATCGAATCCTGAGC
>JAQFZC010001128.1:0-34080 GCA_034695205.1 Dicyrtoma fusca
CTGCATTTGGCCGCACATTTTGCTGAAACTGGTAATGTACATTAAAATTAGGCTACACAACATGCGGATATGCTCAAACACTCGTTTAATCAAAGCAAAACGCCAAAATATGCAATTAACCATTTTGAGGGCTAATTTCAAGAAAGTGCCGTAACAGCTGCATTTGGCCGCACATTTTGCTGAAACTGGTAATGTACATTAAAATTAGGCTACACAACATGCTGATATGCTCAAACACTAGTTTAATCAAACAGAAACGCGGGATATTACAAATAAATCAATGAAGTGTGTACAACTTTCCACAAACAAGGACGCATGTAACAACAACAACATTCAATTATATATTACATATTCAATAATTCAGTGCAATTCAATAACTTAGATCATTTTCAAAATTGAAGTACTTCTAAACATACTATACATTTAAATATTATGCAAAACTAAAGTAACATGTACATACCTACAATTCATTTCTACCCGTAAAACGTTGAGATTCACTAAACTAATGGCCTTTTCCACGCCCTTTCTTGCCTGCCTGTTTGTTGGTTTGAGTTTCTGTCTTGTTCACAATAACATTTTTGATGCCATGCTCAATCCGGGCTTGACGACGATGCAACAAACAGTACCACTTTGGAAGAACTTTTACGTCGTCGTCATCCAAAACACCGACAAAGCCAACGCAGTCGGTGTGTGCAAAAACTGGACACTCTGTCGGTTTTTCGTGGCTACAGCCAATCCATCCGGAGTCATACTTCTTGTTGTCGTCGATTACGTCTGCATTGAGGCAGAGGGGACATTTTCCAGATCTTGATGTCTTCGGCTTAATTGGTTTTGGAACCGACGTTTTGGCTGGAGAAAAAATTGCAGACATCCGTGACTGCTTCGACGGTGTTAGCAATTGTACTCCTGAAGACGATGGCAAATTGGATGACAGAGATTGTGAAACTTTGAGAGCTACCTGTTCGGCTAGAATTGATGTGGAGTCCGACTTGTCTTTCCCTATTTCAGATATAACGTCCGTCAAGTCAGCCGGATACTTCCATTCAGTTGTAAGTCCATTTGTGTTGGTGTATTTGGCTTGGACAGCAATTTTTCCTCCTGTGGCAGTTGCAAAATCACTAGCACCTTTAATTAGTGTTTCACCACGGTATTTTGCTGATTTTCCTCGTTTTTTGGCATCAGCAATGTACGTCACTATTTTCGGATTTTTTCCTCGCTCCCGACTGCAATGAAAGAATAATCAACCCTTAATTGTTGTCCATTAGTTGTACTAACCACGACAGTTGAACATGTTAACGCTACATATGTAATCAAAATTGTACTTACGCAGATCTGATGTCAGTAACAGTTGTTCCAACAACATTTTTTTGCGGCTTAGATTTCTTTTTAGGGGGTTCACGAAGATCTTCAGTTGTTGCCACAACGGGGATGGAAGAGCTTGCGAGTGTTTCAATAGAAGGTTGGATGTCTTGTGCAAGATCACCGGTTTGGTCATCCGCATGAAGTACATCCTCTTGCACGTCACCTGACAACAAAACTTGACTTTCGACATCGTCCAAATTTTCTAAACTGTCAGAGCTTGAATCATGAGGTCTAGACCCTACCAACACTAACGAGTGCGAATATTCACCACTCATTTTGAATCTATTTAAATTACAGAATAATTAATTATTAACTAATTTGTAATACAACTACGAATTAGTACGACAACAATAACGTCGTTTGACTGCACAATTGTTTACACAAGTCACCGGCAAGAGTTGAGGAAAAAAATGACTAAACTTCAACATTCCTTCTTCATATTGCGACGGTCGACAGTGTTCATACACAACATTCACCGACGTGGATTGTGAACGTTAGTGAACTAAATGACGGTAAAAACGTTCAACATTCGTTCTTCATATTGCGACGGTCGACAGTGTTCAGACACAACATTCACCGACGTTGATTGAGAACGTGAGTTAGCAAAATTACAGTAAAAACGTTCAACATTCGGTGTCCTTCACATAGCGACTATAGTGGTCAGTTCATACTAACGTGTACACTCTGTAGATGTCGCGAGACCCTTACTTTCGCATAACTAGATAGCTGTATACATTTTTATTTAATCCTCATAATCAATGTCAACACCATTTGCATCGTAGATATCTTCCTCCAAATAACTAGCAATTTCTTGCATATCATCCATGTTGTTGGCTTTTTTCATGAGACTAGTATAGTGAACGCTGAGGATATCAGGCAAGTTCCGGATGGTCGTATTTAGGTAATGCTTGAGCTCTTCGATTGTCATTTGTGATTGATGGGTTACTGATATGACTGATATCTTCGGTTTCACATTTTTTAGGTAGCTGTCGTAATACACTTTGCGATTAGTTTCACATGTGGATATGAAATTGACTAATGCAGACGGCAAAGGTTTGTGAGGCTTAGAAAGAGTCTGAAGGGCTTCGTTGTTTAATTCAAAAATTTTGGTTTCAAGGAAATAGTTGATGGTTTCTTGAATTTCGACAGATAAATCAGTCGTTCGTTGCAACTTTGCAGCCTGCGGAATATCTAAATTTTTTGCTACGTTTTGTTTTATTTCTTCTAACTTTGAAGTAGAGCAAGAGGATTTCCGAATTTGTTCATAACTTGCTACACCTTTAGCGTGAATCCATGACATTACTGTTTTGATTCTTTCTTCCATTAAAAAGTCAAACCCTTGTCCAAATGTGCTGTCTTTAATCGCTCCACTCTGCTGCATTGCTAGCGCCGATAACTCTTGCTGCGGCAAGTTGAGCAGAAAAAATGTATCGTAGGCAATTATCTCTCTGTATTTTGGATGGTTACCTCCGTAGAATAAGGACGAACATTTTTCACGGGCTATGAATGCAACCTTGTGATTTCGCATTCTTACTGCGGCACGAAACAGAAACAACGGATGCAGAAAACCAAATACTAAATCCATTGCCAATTTATAATTTGGATTCTTAATTTGCTTTGACCAGTCTGAAAAATGCGAAGCTGACGGATTCAAACCACAAATAGTACAGTTTTCAATGTAAAAGTGAAGTAGTACTTCTACAAGTGCTTCAAATAGTATGCTTAAGATGTCCCAACTTTTATGGTGATCGCCAGCGGACTTACAAAATGCTTGAGCTTTTGGTGTAACAAAACCACATAACACAGCTATTGGCTGTATGTAGGAATCAAAGAACAAATTAAAAAAACCACGAACTAAATTCATTTCTACATGCCCGTTACCGGGTCGAAACAATAATTTCGAAAATTTTCTCTGAGGAATGCTGCTGGTGTCGTGATGTGTGGAATCAATGTGTTGAGGTAGGTCATTTAAAGTAACATCAGTGTTACAGCATTTGTACGTATTTACTGCCAAATTTATGGCTATTTTGAAAGGCAACCCATCCGACACAATTTGTATGTACTTTCGGGCCGGGTCTGTTTCACATAGTTGTAATAGATGGTTTAACACTGTCTTCATGGTTTCGTATGAATTTGGATTTACGGAAATGCACTCTAGATCTGTAACACAAAAGGTAGGATCCTGAGCGGCAGGTACGCGGGAATACTGCAATTCCTCTCCAAATGTCCTTGGGGATTTTGGGTTGCTCAGTTTTCGCTCATTGTATCGCATAATTTTGGCTATTCTTTGTTGAATAAAATTGTGGCCAAAAGATGAATGAACGGTGCTAATTTCTTGTTGAAAGTTGCGGTACAGTTGCTGATTGTGGTCGTAGTTGTCTCGGTGAGGTACAAAAATAGTAGGAATGGTTTGCGAAAATTGGGTAAGTTTAGAAGTGGTATCGTAAATGCAACTTATAGCTGTAACAACAGTCATTGGCATTTTTCCCTCGAAGGAAACTGTCCATTGTCGTCCTATTCGTTGTAAATTATCAAAAGTAATTATGCAATCCTGTTTAGGTATAACAGGTTTCTCACCGGACAACAAGTTGCATGTATTTAGAACTGTTGTATACGAACCACTGGGTTGACACTTATTTAGAAGTTCACAGGCCTTTTTAGATCCACTGTACGAATACAAAACCAGATTTTCAGCTAAGCCCAATGTGCTGATGTAGTTTTTGTTGGACACACTAGTCAATAAATCGACAGTTTTAGAAAATAATCTTGTAAGGCGCCGTTGCTCAGCAGTGGATGTGTTTTTAAGCGATGCAAATCCTTCAAAGAATGACTTAATAGATGGAGTAGTATTATGCCACAGATCTGAATACGTAAGTAACTTCATTTCGGCCAGTCTAGCATTTACATCTTTTTGAACTACGTTGGCATCGATTGACTTTCTTAGAGCTTGTCCACAGGAATTCAAAATAAGAGCAATCTGATCTTGACTGTAAAGATTCTGATCTATCGCTTTCTGTACTTCGGTAACATCCGGAATATCTAATAAAATACAATGATCGCATGAATTAATATTTTATTTTTGTGTGTAGTGTTGCAACAATTTGTAATTCCTGCACATTTAGTGTTGTATGGTGAATCGACTTACCCAGTTTTGGTCGTTTGCTAAGTGATGCTTTGTGTTCTGGAAGTACATACATTTCTATGTACTGAGAGCACGACTCACAAATATTTACTGTAGCAGTATCTATTAATTGTTTGGAAATTATAACGTCTTGTACGTCGTGACACACATCATGTCTTGCGAGTGGTTTAATTTTTTTTAACTTCGGAAACGCTTTTTGTGCTTCACTGTGGCATTCAGGCTTTGTCTGGCAAACCCCTGCCATTTTCAAGATTAATTACAAAAGGGTTTCTACAATAGGTTGAACTTTGTATTTAATTTAACTAGGTAGATTCAGGAATAAGTGAAGTCCAACCTTGACTCGTTTTTATTTCGAATTTGTTTAATGTCGTGGTGAGAACTGGACACAATTCTGGCACTTTTGAAATAACCGCCTCATGTTTAGCGGCTGCTCAGATTTGATTTGATACGACTGTTGTTTACAGTAATGACCTTACAAGTTGTAACAATATTATTTTTGTTATTACGACTATTTTCAAACTGACCTTATTTCACAAAGCACAGTAAAGGCTTGTAAATGTGATCGGTTTGCCTTAAGAAATTAAATTTGAGGTGTGCAATAAAAGTAGCGAATGCAATGGCTACTAACTGTGGTTGGATGACTCTTAACTGTGATCGCACCCTCGTTTCTCTGTTGCCAAAGGGAGCAAAGATGAAAGAGGGAGTCGACAGTAAAGAATAAATTCCCAGTATTATTTTACATTGGACTATAAGACCTGTTCGTGGAAAGTAAGTCCGCACTGGTAATTTATTCGATTGCTTTCTTTACAAAAAATCAATCGGTCACAATTACCAGCTGATCACACTTACCTGCTTCTACCCTAATATTTTAACTAAATGCTAATGCATTGTACAAATGTTTCTTTAAGTTAATGAGATTCAGCGTCTTGAAATTAAAATAAAGCTAAACTGCTTACAATTACGACGGCCCCTACATTACATAATTGTAACAGCAGGTTTACGACGTTGCTTGTGAACGACGTTTATTTTGTTTTTATTGCTTACTGCATGGTTAAAAGGGATAAATTTAATACGTAAAAGCATGTATATACGTCATTTGAAGCGCTCTTTTTCACTGTTTTAATAACAACTTAGTTTTTGAAATGCTTATAAGCAAAATCGATGGTTTTTTTAAACAGTTCTGGATTTCCAGAACCATGGGTTGGATTTCCAGAACCACGGGTTGGAATTCCAGAACCCAGGGTTGGATTTCCAGAACTGTGGGGTGGAAATCCAGAACCTGAGGTTCTGGAATTCAGTGCTGAAGTTCTGGAATCCTCGCACTTGTTCTCAACTGACTAGTGTAGGATCGATATAAGACGGTTGAATTTACAACCCCATTAAATAGTTAAACCTACAGGTCCCCAACTTTCTTCTCCTCAATACATTTTCAAGACCCTTAATAAGTAGACGGTTATTGCTTCATTACATTTAAAGGACTAATTTTTCACAAAAGTAGGTACTTACTGGCATCAAGTATTAAAATTATTTTAATTTGGTTGATGACTTGGTGATTGTTGAAATAATCATAAACCGTCAACCATCACGATGCTGGTTGTAATGGGTTATGATGGTTGTGATAGGTATGTTGGATATGATGGTTATGGTTGTAATGGGTTATGATGGTTGTGAGGGGTTCAGATGGTTGTAATGGGTTATGATGGTTGTGACGAGTTAAGATGGTTTTAATGGGTTAGGATGGGTTAGGATGGTTGTGATAGGTTAGGATGGTTGTGATGGGTTAAGATGGTTGTGATGGGTTAATATGGTTGTGATGGGTTAAGATGGTTGTAATGGGTTGTGATGGGTTTTGATGGTTGTGATGGTTGAAAAAGTAGGTCCCTACAACCTACGACCTACGAACAAAAACGCAGCAAGGATGTATTCAATGTATTGAGGATCGTTTTGCTCGCCCGCCCACGCCGCCCAGCCAGATCTCTCTCCAAAATCTTGTCTTTCCTTCTGGCCATAATTAAAACTTTTCTTACCGAACCAAATAAACCAACAAATACTTTGTAGTGTTGTGTGTTTTGCGAATTCGTAAAACGTTGAACGTATAACCTTTTGACTTTTACGTTTCTTTTCAAGCGAACAACAGATAAAAGAGGACAAAGTGATAATTATTAACTAAAAATCAAAAGTGAAATATTTAAAGTGATTTGTTGTAATTATTAATATATCGTCCCTTAAAAGCGCGCGGCCAGCTACAACATTGTGCCTCAGAGCCTCAAAAATGAGCCTTGGAGTCATATAAATGAACCTGTTCAACAGGATCATTTATGAGCCTCGAAGGTTCATATTTGAAGCTTGCTTGTAGACTGAAGTAATGGTATTAATAGGTACTACATAATTTAATTATAATTAAAATACATAATCCTAAAACTTACCGATGCAGCAGCCGTCGTCGGGATATCATCCCACTTTTCGTCACTCATGTTGAAAGTATACGACGGGAAAAGTTGTTATTATTTCTTAAAGACTGGAATTTCGGAGTGAAACACCGACTTCAAATTCACTAAAGTGACTTGACGTCAACAGTTTTAATAAAACTCACTTTGATTCCACTAGCTTTAACTCAAAAAATTAAAATATTCACCACACGACAATAACCAGTCTAACTTCCCCGAACTCCAGACACAAAATGGCTGCACCGCTGACTAGAGATCTTTCGTAGGAATAAAATGAACGAAAAGTCGACCATGCCGTGCTTAATGGGGAAAGAATCGCAGCTAGTCTAGTCTAATGTAGGCATTTATTTCTACTAATCTTGCTAGGCTAGTCTAGTCAAGCCAAGCAAGCGGCCGAATAAAACTGAAAAGGCTAGTCTAGTCAGACTAGACTAGCGCAGCACTTGGCAATGGGTAATGGCAATGGCGAGCGGCGTTAGATGTTCCAATACAATGGTAGGCGTCACGGTGCACACGAAATGCCGCGTTGTTGGCAACGTGCAGAAATGACGTTAGACTTTTGTGGGTGCGTTAGCGGGTTTGTGGAACATAATTGTAATATTGGCTACGATTCAAGTAATTACTTTTTGTACGTCATTTATGAGAAGCCCACCCTCTCTCTTTATTAAGCCGTCTGCCGACGTCGAAACGAAGAAAGAGCAAATGAAATAATTTGCCTAGTACTGACCGTCCTATATGGGAACGGTCCCTAAATGTGGTCACTGGCTTTCGTTTTTGAACCAGTTGTTAGAAAAATTTGAATTTTATTTCAATTGAAAGCTTATGCCCGGCCCTTTTTAAAGTCAAATTTTGAAGGTCCTGCTTACAAAATTCAAAGTGTAAAAAAATTCTGCAAAGTCGAAATTCCATTTTAACTTTTTTTAGAATTCAAAATGGCTAAATTCAACTTGTAATTTTTTGGTTTTCGACGAGTCTTTTTGTTCACTGAAGATAGTCACGTGTAGACAGGATCTTTAGGTATTATTTTAAAACATAGTGCATGATTTTATGTTTTGTTGTTGCTGGAAAATTAAATCGAGACGAAAACAGCCGAAAAATAGGGTAAGGTCCTAAATGTGGTCACCCCCTGTTTAATTTATTTATTTGAACAAGGTGAGAGGTGTCAAAATACGTTAAATATTTCCTGTTTGAATAACATTATAACGGCATTTAATATATTTGTGTTTACTGTTACCTACGACTGATATTTTTAGCAGCAAAGTGTCATGTATATCCCTATGTAATTACATTACAAAATGTAATTCAAAAAAAGAACCCCATTAATACTAAACTTTTTGCACCATAAATTAAAATTATTGTTATCAAGCATTACAACGGTGGTCGTAAATGGTATTGCGTCCTTAATTATACTATTTAGGTTTCCGTTTTGGTTAAATTTTGGAGAAAATGCAAAAAATGCTGTTACGAATAGCAAACGTTTTGCGTTGTGCTTAACCATTATGTTCAACAAATGCAGAATAATACTTACGAGCACCTACAACCA
Source organism: Dicyrtoma fusca (assembly GCA_034695205.1). Classification (NCBI taxonomy): domain Eukaryota; kingdom Metazoa; phylum Arthropoda; class Collembola; order Symphypleona; family Dicyrtomidae; genus Dicyrtoma; species Dicyrtoma fusca. Next base: position 8,495 of record JAQFZC010001128.1, read on the forward strand.
TGATTTGCAGCGAAATCTATTGGTTTTCGGTGTGTTCACATTAAGAACCAGGGGTGACCACATTTAGGGCCCATTTGTAATTTCCTGCTTTCTGCGACTTCCATTATTTGACAAGATGTCCTTGACGCAGTTTAAGACCACAATTGCTATTAATTTTTTCCAACAATAAGAAATGTCTGGCGAGCATTTTAGTATGCACGTCATGGCTGAACGATGGCCTGGTAATAAAAAGATATCGAGTGCTGAAGTACGACAAAAATGAAAGTGACCACATATAGGACGGTTACTACTGTAATAATAATAATGAAGTAAAAACTGGAGAGGATTGTACATATTATTACGTTATGTGCAAAGACTAGGGAAACGTCACGAGTGTTTCATGGATTCGATTTTGGCTACTCTCAAGTGTGCTACAAGATCTGCGTATTCGTGGGATATTGTTGTCCAGAAAATTGGGGACAAACTACTGTTTGACAAGAGAGATAATATGTGTGGTAAGTCCTTTTATATATTATGTAACTAATAGTAAATAGATACTGCTCCTTGTACACATTTATTATAAAATGGAAATGCGTATTTCTGTTTTTTTTCCTGAATAGGTAATGCTGCATAATATGTTAATAATATGATGGGACTATCGTTGAAAATACCTACCAAGGTTTTTAATTCTCACAGCCCGTTATTGTATACAGAGCTATTGGCAGTCAACGAAACATCAAATGAGCCACCAGTTGATGATCCACTAGTTTTGAATAATGTGGCACTTGAAGCCATTTTCGTGTGCAACAACTTTTCGCAGCAAGTTTTGAAGATGGTATGTACAGTCTGGTTTTACAATATCGTCTAAAAAAATTCAATTGCGTTTTATCAAAAGATTATATATGTCTAGTTCATTTACAATTACGTTGGTAAACTTGTATAGGGAGAAGGTAGGTGGACATTTGTGGAACAAAACCCTTTCATCGGAGAGGAAGAAGAAGAGAAGATGGCATCTGTAGGCTATCGCTACCGAAAATGGGATTTAGACGGCGGTGACATTACCCTGGTCGCTCGTTGTCGGCACGATGCGGTTATGGAAGGACCCAACGGAGAATGTCAATATTTTAACGAGAAAGCTCTCAATGCGTGGGACCCAAGAAACAATTCAGCCTTCAGCACGAGTGCCTACTACGAAATCAATTCCTCGAAATAAAAATAAGCATTTAATGTTTATCTATAGTTTGTTGTTGGATGTAGTTAATGTTAACCAACTCTACTTTTTATTGCAGTATTCCGGTGGTATTGAGTGGCGTCAGCGTCTTCATTCCCAGAGAGGAGGAGCTATGCTGGCAAATGAACTTAGGAACAATTCATGTACTGTTGCTAAATAGACAGTACAAGCTCTGTTGGGTGGATCAGATCAGATTAAATTCGGGTTAGGACAGCTCCTGTTGATTTAGTGTATTCTTATTGCAGTATTTGGCAATACTGTATTACGTAAGAAAGAAAGCATGCGTTCCTAAATTCCGTGGATATTTCATTCATTGTAGTGAATATTTTTTGTTTACAGATATGTTTCTCGAGTTCATGTAAGAGATGACTCCAATCACGTCAATTTAGGAACTCAGCAGTTCAAAGCCACACAATTTGCCACCCACATTAGCTTACCTATGGACAATGCTTGGGGTGTCCTTCGTTGTGTTATTAACCTGTGCATGAAGCAAAAGGATGGAAAGTATCTCATTTGGCGACATCCCAATAAGCCCTTAATTCATTTGTTTGATATTCCTGACAAGATGTTTGAATCCGAGGAGGAGGAGGATTTACCTGATGAAGACAGTATCCGGTTTCTCGCCATAAAAGGTCACTTTGACAGATTGCAAGTGCTTCGCGATTTATCTGCCCTGGCTCTGACATGGGTTCTTCGATTAAACGAAGCGAGGAGTGGACCAGGGAGGACCCTTAGTACGTCACATTTGTCCCAACTCTGTCAAGTGACGCAGGAAGTTTCTATCCTGCCGTCTACGTTAAACAAGGTGAGGGTCGTTACGGCGAGTTACCCGTAGTTATGGGGCAGATTCGTAGAACGGGCAAATCCGTAGACGGGAATGAGTTGAAACCATGTATGAAGGAAATCCTTCCCAAAGTAGTGTAATAAACAAAAATTTGGTTTTTGTGGTTTGTTGGTTAAACTAATCATCGCCTTTGAAATTATCTGTAAATCATTTTGGAAAAGAATAAAGTATACTAAAAACGAATATAGGTAAGCAATTACCAAAAGTTTTATTACATTTGTTTATTATTTGAGCGGCTACATTTTCCATTTATCATTACACTTTGAAATTCCTTGATTCTTCTGTTCTTAAATGTTAAATAATAGTATTACATTATAGTATAACATCAGCTAAGCCAAATTTACTAGTTTGGTTTCTAAAGTATACAATAATTACTTACACTGACCGCTTATACTCCTTTCCCGTAATAGTCTGAGCATTCGTTACTTTATTGAAATCCATAACTACCAAAACGGACAAAGCTAGCATTCGCATGCTTTCAATTAAAGTTTAACTGTGATTGCGAACTGAAGAGTAAAGTAATTTTAAACGGTAATGATAAGTGCAAAGTGACAGCCCTCAAGTATTAAATAAATGTAATACAACTTTTGCCAATTGATTCTTTTCGTTGTAATAAGGATTTTCCTTAATGCCACGGGTTTTTTTTTCACATTCACGGATTTTTTATACCAACGATTTTGTCCCAACACGGATTTGCCCCATATTACGGTTTTTACACATCTAACATTGTCATATTTCCTCGATTAATTCCCGAATATCAAATCGTTTCTGGCTATCAATAGTTTTTGGGTTTATATCATGTAAATCACAGGGAACCAAACCAGCTTTACGAATTAGTTTCCGGGGAAATTAATCGAGGAAATATTATGTTGTATATATCCCAGCCGTTGTGTTTACCCCTCTTATTGTATTTTTTAACTCTTTGGCTTGTTTTACCCTGTTTGATTGCGTTTACACCCCGGTGGCATATTTTACCCCTGGTTCAATTATACATTTTTTAGGGTTCATATTTTACATCGGGTGGGTAAATAGTGTAAATACACTGTGATTTTTTAACTTTGCGCTTTAGAATTTTTATTGCAAATTTAAATGTTTTAACGAATTTATGTCCATCTTCTTAACTCTACCATCTTCTTAACTAGATTTACTACGCAGAAGCGCTAGTAAATCTAAATTCAACACTGACATTTACTCTCAAGGATGGTTGTGAAAGCGACGAAATGTTTTTACAGTAGTAAATGTACATGTAATGGCATCAATAAATAGTATCCCAATGTTTACGGGAAGGTAACTATTTTGAAGTAGACATGATTTCCAGGCGTTGTTTTGTATATTATTAAAGCACAAAGTCAACGGATTTGGTAATATTGTTGAGTAGTACCAAGTACTGACCGTCGTACAAGAAAGAAGGATCCCTAAGCGTGAACGTGGTGTGGCTTTCTCTTGGACTTTTATATTCCTAGTTGCAATACCGTTATAGAAACTATGTAGGTACCTACGTAGATCGTAGTAGCTAGTTTCAAAGTGTGTACAAAGTTTATTACTATAAAGGGTCTAATTTCTCAGAGCTAAATTACTGTTATTACCCTTGGGCTGATATTCCACGGATTATATATGTAGTAACGTCTTCCGTAGTGAGTGCAGCAGCATGTGTCAATTTAATGTTTTTGTTTTGCTGTGTATATACAAGTATGTTTTTATTAATGTAGGGTAACTAATTTCCTTTGAATAAAATAGCAATCGGACCGCACGAGTCCCACCGTCCGGCAGCCGTATATGTACCCTTCAACCTATAACTGGGGTTTGGCAATGGCTACGTATGTCAAGTATTTTGGCGTGGAGGAAAATACAATTGTAAAGGTAAAGTATTTGAGAAAATGCATTAACCACTATACTATTACTGTCCCTTCTTACTTGCAGGGAAAAAATACTTATTATTTTTTAATTTGGTAGTGTCAAAGAAATCCACAAAAAAAATCAAAATGTATGTGGGATACGAAAATGAAAGTATCCACCCGGAATAAAGGAAAAGTTTGTTTATTATTTTCCACAAAGCGTAGCTCCCCTCATGTAACCACACCATGTACGCCTTCAACTGAGAATCGACCAGAAAAATCCCACAAAAAAAACAACTAAAATTAAAGCCATCGACCGATACACTCGAGAAAAAATTAAAGAGTTGAAAATGTTATACTCGAAAAACACAAAGTGTCCGTATTGTGACAATGAATTTCCATCGGTAGGTTCCCTTCGAAATCACATTCGATGTGGCTGTGCCAGTCTTCCTCCAACGTAAGTATATCATAGACTTGTTCCTCATATCTTCCTCCCGGTATACGATACCTCAGTTTAGTGATATGGTTTTTAAAACGTTTTTAAAAATTGCTCAATCTCGGTAAAAACATAAACGTATATATATATATATCTATATATGTATACTACATATCGTGGCTTAAGGTGCAAAATGACGCGTATCCTATTTCGTTTAAATGCAAAGTGACGCGCAAAAAAAATTTTCCCTACTCTTTATCACATAACTTTACGCATTAAAAATTTGAAAAATGGATACGCGTCACTTTGCACCTTAAGATCGGCCAGCGCGTCACTTTGCATTTAAGCGAAATGGGATACGCGTCATTTTGCACCTTTAGCCACGATATATAGAACTATATATAGTTCCGGTCGTCTTTCTCTTTGAGGTTTGAAGTTCTACCTGATCTAGCATTTATACTGCTGTGGCATGCTCTGTAACATGCAACCGCAGATTTTAATAATTCGACCCCATGTGGAATGAAAATGTGCTAAAAATGATGATTTCATTTTCAATAAAGTATACTTTATCTCTCTAGTATTGAAAAATGTTGTTTTGAAAAGGTGTATAGTATATTATAGACTCGTTTTGCCAAAAAACATTTTATATCTAGCACTCTAGATAATATTACAATTACTGACACATTACCTCAGTTATATGATATTTTGTTTATATGATAAAGGTGCTGTCTGAATTACATCATAAAAGCAAGGGGTTACTGTATGTACTTGCTACGTATATAATATCTATACATAATATATACTACATGATTTATTCCGTTTTTACTATACAGCGCCAAATGCAAGAACTCCCATAATTTGGTGTACAGGCAGCGGCTTGTGCGTACATTGTACGGAAAAGGAGTACCTGTAAGATCTTTAGACGCGTTTATCACACAATTGCCATCACGGGAGGGAACATTTCTAGCAGCAACTGATGCCATTCAATTCTGGATAAATCCCTGTAATCATCCCCGAAGAAAGCAACTGCGACTAACTGATCCGTGGGATAATTACCCGACGAAATCCATCCATCGCGAGCAACTAAAAGAAATCACACACAGGATTAAAGCGGGAACAATTAACCGAGTTATATTCCCAATTACATTCTTGACTTATCGCTTAGGTGTAGGAGCGATACCTCCTGGGTTAAAGAACAAAGACCATGCCTGTCTGCTGGTGGTTGAAAGAGAAAGTCGAGATGACGTCTTCAAACCATATTATTATGACACCGTTAGCCAAATGCAAATTTTTAAGAAAAAGCTAATGGGGGATGTATTGCGGGCAAAATTACGAACAATTTTTAGGGCAAATTTGATGGTACGACGTCCAAACATATACTACAGCCTGTAAGTATTTTTTGTGTACACAACGTGTGAAAGTTCAAAAAGCATTGTAAAGATATTTGTAACATAGTAATTTGTACAGTGTTACATAATTTGGTTGTATATGATAAATTGCTGATGGTTTTTTTTCATTTTTAGTACTCCCAACGCGTGCTGCGCCGTAGTTGCGCATTGGATATGGTCTGCTCTAAAGACTGGGACTGTTCGGCACCCCGAGGGCTATGCGATAATAGATGCCTTAAAGTTATACCTACAAGAGGCTTTACAGAGAGGAAAAGAGCGGATGAAGAAATGAAGTGAATTGTGAAAGAAACGTGTCTTCTTTTCCAAATTGCCATCGTTATTAACAAGGTTTAGTTGTGTTATACAATTTTCATTGTTGTCCTCTAATGTCCTGTTAATTATTAATAATATCTTATCTTCTTTTTTTTTCGGTTTTACGACAAGTGTAATACCTGAAGATATTAGACCTAGGGTAGTAATACCTACCTAGTTAGATTCTTAATTTAAATTCATAGCTACTTTAATCATTACCGTACAACTAAGTGTAATTTTTGAGAAACTATGACTGCGTGTAATCCTTTATAATTTGTAATTATATGTAAAAGTACATAAGTAGACTTGTACACTTGTCAAATAGCAGTTTGTTTGGCTTGGTACTTACAAGTTCCCTACTGTCGATTCTTTTCACGCTTTTAAATACTTTAATTAATAGGATATACTTGTGCCTATAGACGGAGAATCTAGATTGGGTTGTAAATTTGGCCAGTATTTTACAGTCGAGACACCCTCAGCTGTGTTATGGATTTTGTAACAAAGTCTTGATGATCATGTTAGAGAGAAAGTTTGAAGGGGCACTTAAGTATTGCCAACAAACGGGATTCCGAAAGTAATTTTTGGAAGAGCCTAGCTTCCATTTTGGAATGTTTAGCTCAGCCACGATACTAGGAAGTAATAGTATCTAATAATCCACATTGGGGTGGGAGTAATCATTCATAAGCAACTTACCTATTTTTAGTTTTATAATGAACGTTTGCCGAATCCACATGAATTGTTATTAATGTGCCATGCTACTGATATGATTTGAGTGAATTCGTTTGTTGTGCACTGAACATTGTCAAACTACACTGATATTTTATTACTCGTTATCGACTATAGTGGTAAGTTTTAAACGATCGTTCTTCGTTGTAGTAAAACTAGTAGTATTGGCATAGTATAGCAGAGAATAATTTTGAAATGTTCCTGTAATTTCCATCGTGTACATGAAAGACTACGTCATCAAACAACATATGTATTTGCAGGGAATTGAAAAATTATTTAAATCCAGCCTACTGTTTTATTTAAGTGACGATATGTAAACTAGCTAACTAAAACGAATACACTGATAATTCGCATTCGATTTTTGTTGATATTTAATTAGTATTTAATCAATATAAAAAAAAGTATTCAACTCTTTACTTAGTAAGGAACGACAACTGACAAATAAATAATTAAGGCAAGTAAAGTTTCCATAAAGTGGGTATGTTAGTATCTGTCCAATTGAATTGTATATGGATTCCGCTAATAACCTAATTTTTACAACTTGCCCTGACCGCACTTGGATTCCCCATTGTTACCCATTACTACAACTACTTGGTAATCAGTTAAATTCTACTAGAACAATTTGTATCGTGGATACACCAATCGAATCCGGAACCAACTTGTCATTTCTATAGTGTATGAAACAGAAACGAATTACCCCTTTCTGGCCTTCACTACCAGGTTTTTCTAGGTTGTTGTATTAAATGTGAAAGTTTTGAAGAAGCGCCGATTTGACCTGAGCAAGTTGTTTAGACTGGCGAGAAGAAACTCGAAAACCCACAAAGTTATTATGAACCTGCAGCTGTTGAATCTAATTGCATTGTTTTGGTTTTTCGGAACTGGCATTTTTATCATAAACATACAAATAACTTTGTTACACTTACTGTTCAAGGAATTCCAATGGCCTCCTACATCAATTTAATTCATATTATATTATATTTATATTGTACAGGTATTAGGTATCTTGAATTGTTTTAGTGGAGCAGCTAGTGTGTGGAGGAGCTAGTGTGTTCACTAGATAGTGCAGCTGTTTCTCCGATCGCAGGGTACGGCCTACATTCGAAAATGAAACATGCATGCATCGACATGGCGCCCGCGTCTAAACGCAGTGCGCCATGGAGATGGAATTATGAATAAAGTGATCAAACTCTTCATTTTGCCACACGAAAAAGTGACCGTGCTTTAATTCTTTTCTAATAATAGTTAATTAATTAATAATTTAATTAATAATTTCCAATAATTCTCTTTTAATTCTTTGTATTTCAACGCTCCCCATTTTTTATTGCTGCCGACTGTGTCAGGAAGTCGTACCTAGTTTTGATAAAAATAAAAAATATAGGTTTGACATTTTTAAGCTGCAGTTATTTCTAAAATTCAGCGGTTGTACAGCAATCTGAGCAAAAGTCCCACTGTTTATGTTACATGTGTAATCATCAAGCGTTTTCTAGTTATTTCAAGTAGTGCAGAACATACTGATAAAAAATGAACGCATTTTTTAGGCACTATAAAGCACTTGTTATACATGGTGCCTTATGGAGTCTATTCCTTTAAGAAACATATTCTTTTTGGGTTTGTGAAATAGGTCTTGAAGCACACATTGCAACTTTGCATTTAAAAAAAGTGAAACCCTAGAGTTTTTGCGTTTAAAAATACATAGTGTACAAAAAGACAATTATAGCATTTTCAACAAAGAATATAAGAATATTAGTTTAATACTCTGCAAGAGTGCAACACACCTCATACAGCAATTTGAACGAGCGCAAAACACGAAAAGGAATGGTATACATTTTATTTTGATTATCTGCATTACTTAAGCAGCTACGCTTGGACAGGTTAGGGAATACGACGAGCAAAGATGGAAGGAAAGTTCATTTTGACCTCATTGATAAGCACCAATCCGGAAGCATTGATTTTGTTGAATTTTTAATGGTGAAAAAAAAACTGAATTCATTGCCGAGTACAATCTTTTTTTCCCTCATTTTTAGTTAGCTTTGTTGTAATTATGTAGTTGGATGGAGACGTGACTCTTAGTCGAAACATGACCGTCATAGAATAACTTGACTGTAAACGTAATGCTAAACGACCAAAATGCTTAAACTTGTTAAAACTGTGAAAATTTTTTGAATCGTTGCGTCACTGTAATATAAATGTAACAAAAAAAAATTGTAATTAAACTACGATCAAGTGTCATGACTGCATGGGTGCTTTGGGTACTATATTACTTAAGCAGTTTGTCTGTTTGGCGTAGTATTGTAGTACAGTGAAAAATTATTGCATCTTAAAAATCCACTCAACATGTTCATCTAAATTCCAATCTAAAATTCCAACCTCATTCGTACAATTCTCCGGTATCACAATGAATAATAACAATTTCAATATCAATAATAAAAGTATTCACATCATTCGATCAGCATTACCAAGGTCAGTGGTTCTAAATGGAATTCATGGTTTTAATGGTAAAAGATAGCTATGTACGCAATGGTTAACAGAGAATGGTGAGGGGGTGGGTGGGTTCTAAATTGAGAGTTTTTTTGCATAGCACTATTTATGGAAGGCTCCCAAGCAATACGAAATACGAACGAAATCCTTTGCTTCTGAATGCCATTGCACGTGCGGACTGAGGCAAAACTGAGGCTTTTAAATGGGCCTGAAGAAAGCGCAATGCTCACTGAGGCAGACTGAGGCTCAACTGAGGCAGACTGAGGCAGACTGAGGCAGACTGAGGCAGACTGAGGCAGCCGTCCGGAGGCACAGCTGGGTTGTGTGTGGCAATGAGCAGCCTTTTTGTCTTTCCTCAGTCCACGTTCGGCACTCGATTAACGCACCAGTTTCGTTGGACTTTGGTGGCTATCAACTATGGAATAAATTCAATTGTTTCATCCTTTCAATTATTGCAGTATTTTTTAGTTTATTTTTCTGTCGTTAACGAAATTGTATCCAATTATTATTTTTGTTCGGCAGTTGTTCAGTTTGTGTTTAGGGAGCAGTGAAGAAAGTTTAAGTTTGCGTTAAAACTATCGACAATCTTTGTTGGTATTGGGTCATAAATCATAATTCGTCACATCAGGTAAGTTTCTTATTTTCTATTTGACATTATTTTGGTCATTATATTACATATTAATACTCAATTAATCTTTGATCTTTGAGAGGGTAATGGGCATGGCATCAGTCAACAGTTGACAGTGACAGTGAATGACTGGTGGGTTACACGGTTGGGTCGGTCAACTTAAATTTATTCAACATTTCATCCTTCTTTGCTAGTTGGTTGTTTAAAGTCCATAATTGATATAATTCGTTCCTCGCTAGTCTAGTGTCGTTAGCGTTCGATCGATGAACTTTTTGTTAGTTTCATTAATAGTGAGCTTTTCAAGCATGGCGTGATGGAAATGACATTCAATATTTTTATACTTGAATTTTGTTGCGACAGTTGTATGTAAAAATTCTGAAACTCGTCAAATTCAGACCATAGCATTGCATCAATTTATACTTGAGTACTATACAACTGTTGACTGTAATTTTATTGTCAACTGGTGCAGAATAGATAATCGGTAGTAATTAAAATTGAATTATGATTTATATTTTGTTTTCAGAGGTGACACGTTTGAGGTCATTCAAGATGGCCCATCCCGATGTGGAAGAGACTAATTATCTAGGACTAACTCAGGCTGTTTATACTGCAGTGAAGCCGTCTGACATTTCTTCGTACGAGTCGGTAAGCTTTTTGAATTAATATCAACCCTGTAGGAGGTAGAAGTGTGTTTGGGTGGATATTGTAAATCTATGGTTGAAGTAAAGCGAGTCTAATGCGTAGTTTAATCATTGAAGCAGAAGCAAGTTAGCAAGTGTAAATGATTTTGAATATCCTATATAATGTATCTTTGTTTTGTTGCGTATATTTTAGCTCGAGTACATTTTGAAAGAGTACAAAAGTCTCGATTGCGCCTGTTGTGGGTCTCACTTTGGTTATGAGCATCGGAAGGATCCGAATATCAAGATTTGTAATTCTCGCTGCCTCTCAGTCGTGGATCTGAAGCTTAGGAAACAGTAAGTGTTTTTAATTATGTGTAAAAGTAGAATGTTGAATTTAGAATCTTCTAGCTTTGTTGGATTACCTACTATGCAGTATTATTATTATTATTTCATATTTTTACTGAACAGGGATGGACGTGTTATATTACCTACATAATTATTCGTATTACTTATTTTCTGCTCACTTTATGCATTTTAGTGTGCGCTTAACGATAACGATACTTAAGTATGATACAAATTGTAATTTAAAATTGTAAATTGTAGTTACGGCGCACCCGTGCCTAGTTTAAGCAGTGGCAGTGGACGGGGAGGCTTTGCTTATAATGGATCACTTCGTGGAGGACGGGGCAGTGGGTTCTCTAGCCGAGGTGGTGGGGTTTCTAGAGGTGGCACTAAATACGGAGTTACTTCTGGCGGAGGTTGGCAGGTAAAGTAATTGCTGTGAAAATGCAAATGCTCATTAAAGTTTTTATGGATGTAATGTACAAAACTTCCGTAATATGTCATAATTTCTTAATATTAATCTACCATAAATTGATTGAGTATTTTGCTTGTTTTCTTTGAACTAGCAACCTCAGCAACGTTTGACAGATGAAATAGATTCCAAACTTGCTCCGGGACCATCAGGCTATATCGTTGGTTCTGATCCTTCATTTGCTCGAATTCCAACGAGACGGAAAGAAAAAGACATTCCATCGTCGGACTCTGCTTCCAAATCTCTCCAGATCGAGAGAAAAGAGGAATTTATCTGGGCTGCTCGGGAGGCTGCTAGACTTACGAAATTGGGAGGTCAAAATTTGTCCAATGAGTCGTCACCAGTCCCAAAGTCTCTTTCAACTTTGACCAAGAATTACAGTGGTGAAAATGAGACTGAAGTGCCTAAGCGACTTATCCTCAATCGTTCTGCTGATATTATTGCTCCTCCTGCGATGGCGGTATCGAAGGCTGAAAGACCAACGATGTCAATTTTGTCCCCAACGCCGATGGCTGCTAAGAAAACGGAACCTTCGGTGTCAGCTCCTTCTCCAGCACCAGTCAAAGTACCCACTCGAAAGACAGTAAAGAAAATCTGGAAAGCTGATGATATTATCCCATCATTATCTTTAGTGAATCAGGCGGCGTGTACCGTTGTCTTTATGTGGGAAGCTACCAAGTTTACTTTAAACACTACTAAAGATGCTCCAAAGCTCGAAAAGCTCCAAGAGGATATCGCAGATTATTGTGCTAGTGGTGAGTAAATTATTTTGTGCTTTATTGATGCCAAGGGAATCTAGAAACAAAAGTTTGTTTTAAAATTGAGCAGTCACGGTTACAATTACCAATGTTTTTATTTATAGCACCTCCACTAAGCCGAGTACCAGCCGTTGGTGATATCCTGTTCGCTCCGCACAAGGATCCATCTGATTACTATCGTTCCCGTGTCGATAAAGTTGAAGAGACAAAGGGCGAGGTGCGGCTTGTCTTCATTGACTTTGGGGACAGTGAATCTGTTTCAATAAAGGATTGTCGTGAGCCTGATGATAAAATAATGAAGGTAGGAAGGATTGATTAGAATTAATTATTATCTCTATATGCATTCACTTGATCATTTAGTTATAGCTAATGCGATGAATTTGTTTTTTTCCTAATTGTAGGAGAACCCGATGTATGGTTTGATTCTCAATTTAAAGATGAATGTTACCGTTCCAGGAAATATCGTGTTGAGCGATCAGATTCAAAATATTATCGAGAATGGAACTTTGTACCTGCAAACTGTGAGTTCTTACTAACATATCAAGTATACAATACGTAATAATAATAATAATAAATAATTACCATGATTGCTGTCGACTGTTCCCTTGATTTTGTATTCCTCGTTTTTAGGATCTCCAGTCCGGCCCGTCTCATGAGTGGGTGGGAAGTCTGTTCATTGATGATGAGGAGGGGAGAAGGACGCTGAATTCCATCATAGAAATATATATAATTGCAACAAATCCATCTCTTGGCCCAGTTCAAGAGACTAAGAAGCCGGAGCCTGCTGCTTCTGCCACTCGGAAACCACGCGATCTTCTTTTGTCAATCCTTTTGTTGTTGGCAATCGACCTGTACCTCAGATACGAAAGACTATTCATAATACTCCACACTCTCCCAACCTAACGTATGGGGCGATGGTTTACGTTCAGTTTATATGGAATGATAGCATGGTCACCATCTCTTCCATCGATGATACTGTTGAACTGGATAATCTGGCTGCCTTGATAGAGAAACATGTTGAGACTGGTACGTAAAGTGGATAAAAATTACAGTTTTGAAGTGGAATCCTCTACCCTTGAATCCTCGTCTCTCCTCTGTATTCAAAGTGACTAATTGTCGATTTTAATTATTGTTTAAACAGCTCCTGGAATGGCGAGGAAGACTGAACTAAATGAAATCGTGCTTGCTAAATACCAAGGTTTCTATTGCCTTGGAAAGGTCAAGGCAGTGAAAGGTGATAAAGTTAAAGTCTCGTTCGTCGACTACGGGGATGCAACTCAAGTGCATTACACAGATCTGAAGGAGTTGAGTCCTGAAATTGCTAAAGTAAGTAGCAAATTTTTTGGAAAGTATGACTTTAAAGCGTTACCCGATTTCACATTGTGTTTCTTCCATACTTACAATTTAGCATCTTGGTCGTTTTCGGGAGCTAATGATTATTTTGTTTTGTTATAAATTGATTGTAGCTTCCGATATTCGGTATCGTCCTTCGGTTGGATGGGATGCCTGATACTACAACGATGATAGAAAATAATGCTGAGATTAAGGCGGAAATGAATAAACCTGCACGAGTTGAAATTGTGAGTTACATAATATTGAATTATACTTTTTAATTTGATTCGCATTCTCGGAGCACAAATAGGAAATAGACTTTTAAATGCCGTAATAATACAGACCTACTTTTTGATTTATGTGTCTGGGTTTCAAATTAATTGGAAACTTGTTTTGACTTTTTTTCTTTCTTCTTAAAGATCGAGTCGGGCATGGAAGAAGTCAAAGGGAGGTTGTGGTTTAGCAATGACCGATCTTGGAACGATATTATCCTGGATGCGAAGGCTGCGGGTAAGTAAAAATTTGTATCCCTCACTCGCCTCGCCCTCCAACTAAAAGCTTTAATGGTTACGGTAGCGTTAATTGTATGGGTTTTTTTGGATACCGATATTTATATTATTATTACTGATAGTATTGTTGTAGTTTAGTGTAGTATTTATGAGTGGAAAGCAAAGCTAATTTAATTGTGAATTACACCCAAGATTATGTGTAATTAATTTTATGCTTTATTACATGTGTTGTACGTCGACCTACAGAACCGTGGCGTCGGTGGAGTTACGACATTTTTGACGTACTGGCGAGACGAGACCCATCTTCTGCCAAAGACAAAGGGGAGGCCTGGAGCTCCACAGAAAGGTTCAAGGATGGAAAGGTTTTTGTATCCGAATTGGACGAAGTTCTTGTTAGGAACTATGGAGCAAAGTATCTAATTGACTTTGCGGTAGCTTCGGACCCCATTCTCCACACCAACCTAAGACTAAAAGTCTACATTATTTTGAAAGAATGGCGAATGCAAGACAGTAGTGATGAGGTGATTGATTAAACACGGTAAAATTTCAATGTATAAGATATTTTATATATTTTTAAGGTAAATACATGCCCTCGGAAAAATGTAAAGTTATTAGTACAACTTTTTACAGGAGGAGCAGCAGCAGCAGCAACAACCAACATGTCAAGAGATAATCAAGCTAGCCCATCAAATTCCTTTGACAGATAAAGTCAATTTTTGGAAAAAAGATATCCCAATTATGCCCCTCCCAATGGGTATAACTATTGACGTCAAAGTGGCATCTTTTATGGGCATGGATAAAATTTATTGCTATCCGATTAATAAGCCATTTTTAACTTACCGGTAACTGGTTCATTAATTAATAATATACTCATTGGATTCTTCGTTTATGTGATACCAAAGGAAGAATTGGTTAATAATAATTTTATTGTTGAAGGAAACGCCTCTGTACCATCATAACCGAGTACTGTGAGGATCCTGAGGTGAAGAAATCCAGTTGGGGTCCCCAAACGGACCAGCTTTGCCTTGTCAAAGTTCCTACTTGGGCTGAAATTGATGAGATGATGGTGATGGAGAAGGGGGAAAAATGGGAAAGGTACGTTTACTTTTTTGTAACATCAATGCACTTTTTAAAAAGAGTAAACTCATATACTGGTATGGTCAAAAAATGTATAGGTATGGACTAAAATCGGTTGATAATTGTACACGCTAACTACTGTTCCTCGAGATTACCCACTTTCTAATATCCTGCTCACCTGGTAACTTTTTCAAAGTTTTGTTTTTTGACCATACCATTATATATGATGTGATTTTACTCCGAATGTTCCTTTCTAGCTTTGACCTTTTTGTAGTTGGTACACATTGTAGTAATAAACACTAAGCAACTTTGTGGTTTTCCCGATCTCAGTAGGTACTAGGTTAATTGTGGGAAATACACAGCAGGACTACAAATTTGATTGTATATTTAAGCTTGCAATCTCCCTTGCCCTATACTGTATAAAACTATTAAAAACATAAACTATTTTTGATCCTTTAGGAACTTGCACTTCACAACCAATGAGGACGATGACGGATGGATGGCCGGAAAGTGGTTTCGGGGAGTGTGTGTCACCAATATGGGTTGCGGCACTGGCTGTTTTAAACCCTCGATTTCGTTCGAGTTCTTTCTCGTGGACGTCGGGAGATTCGTCCGTATTCATAAGGACTTTATCATTTTCCCAGTTTTACGATTTGCCATCATTCCCGCCCTTTCCATCCGGGCCTGGTTATTCACGAACTCTACGAGTGCAGATGGTGAGACAATGAAGTAGATCTGTAGATTGTTAGACTTACTTTTGTTGCGACGAAAAATGCATTCATGGTTTTCATTTTCTTATAAAAAATATTTCAGGGGAAGAAGATTTACCAGACATGGAAATGAAACACAAGTGGTCTAATTTACTTCTGAGGGGAACAGTCTTTCGATGCACTGTGCATTACCCAATAGGAGTCACTACCATCGTTGAAATGCCTTTTGAGAAAGAAAAACAGGTTAGTTTAAATAATTTAATTTTGTAATAATTATAATTATAAATTATTGTTCATTCAATCGTGTCGTGGACAACTAATTGTATAATTGATTTCTGAAATCTTTTTTTTTTATTTTGATTTTTTGTTTCAGTTTAATGAGGTCTTCAAAAGTCGATACCCTCAATTGTACGAGGAAGGGATGGCTGCAAAAGAAGAAAAGAAGCGTCGGGAAGAAGAGGAATCTCATCTCCTTACTTGAATTAGTGATTGTAAAGTGTCTTAAGATAGGTACATACCGTACAACTTTTAATAAGTCCCTGCCTCTAATAACTCCCCGGCCTCTAATAATCCCGGGTCTGAAATATAAAATTTGTTCTAAGTCCCCGGGGAGTTATTGCAAGTTTTACGTTACGTTAAGTACCTACCTAGTTATTTTTTACGAGTATTGTATATATATTGTTCTTTATTGCCTCCGTTGTGTTGCCGTTAAAACTTGTCAATGGCAGTTGATTATTTCATAAACAAGTGTGACAGAGGTTACTGCAAGGTCGCATGGTTAGGACAAGTCGGACAAGTGCTCTTAATTTGCATGTCAGTGTTTACATGTATTCGATGAATTTTATGAACTGGTAGGGATGGATGACATCAATAGCTTATTGTTATCAACGATGGACTGGGTCATTTTCATCCACTAGGACAAGAATTGTAATAAGCTTGATCATGTTTTAGTAGATAAGTAATTGATTATTATTATTATTAGCAATATTTTGATTATTTTGCAGTTAATAACAACTTGCATGAATTTCATACCATCGATATTTTTTTTTGTTAAAGTGTTTGTATTAAACTAACATGTTATGAACTCTGTGTAAAATGAAGTTGACATTAAGCAAAATTTTGGTAAATACATTACATTAGCTATTTTGTACAGGAATGAACTATAGATTATTTATTGCAGGTACCTATTCATTAATGTTTGTAATTTTATAGTATATCTCTCTGAAACGCATAATAAAAGTAAACGGCTCTCTGTAATTAAGGTATGTATTATAGATTGAAACAATTGAATTAGAAAGATCCACCATTATTGTATTTACATCGTGTTTCTTAACGACAAGTCGTTAATATTGCACAAGAAAAAAAAACTGAATTCATATACATAACTGTTCTGAGTGCATATAAGCAGAATCATATTTTTATGCATCTTATGTAAGATTAATACTACATGTAATTATGTAGAACAATCGGTACGTTCTCTGTAGAGTTGATACGGATACACCAAGTACCAAACTAGAGCACGTTTACCGGATAGTTTACTTGTAAATTTATTCTTGATGTACATAAAGAAACCATTTTTCTTGACGAAGCGTCCCGTGCTCCTGGAATACGACTCACCTAGGACTGCACTACTTGCATAGTACAAAGAATACTCGGGTTACGGTTATTTTTTTGAAATATTTTGAAGTTTTCAAAAAATGTTTTGGATTTTCAAAAAAGTTAAAAAAAAACATGTCTCTTGACGACGAGCCCTATGCTCCTGTAATAGGATTCTTCTGGGTCTTTACTAGTTGCAGTTTAAAAAGAAAACCCCGGTTAACGGTTATTTAAATTATTTATGTAACCATGTCTCTTAACGACGAGTCCTATGCTCTTGGAATACGACTCACCTTGGTCGTTACTACTTGCAGAGTAAAAAGAATACCTGGTTTACGGTCATTTTTTTTAACTTTTTTGAAAATATTTCCAAAAAATGACCATAACCCGGGTATTCTTTGTACTCTGCACGTAGTGCAGTCACTGACCCAGAAGTAAAGAAGGGTAAAGTAAAGACCCAGAAGAATCCTATTACAGGAGCATGGGACGCTGACGCGATAAACATGGACTCAGCAGTCCTATGGTTAACAAGTAGTGAACAAAATCCAGGTCAAATATTGTCATATACCTGTCACCAAACCTCCCCTACTTGCAAAGAGGCTCTAGAATATTCGGAAAAATCCCCTCTATCACCCCATCTGTGACTCCAGTGACCTCAATTTAGTGAAGTGACTCGACAGCCTGTGTCATCAATGCCCGCCATCCAGAATGTTTAATATCCGGTCAGAGTAAAAGTGACGAGATGGAAATCTCTATACAGATCCCAAGGGCAGACGATGGCAGTAATGACGGTGAGGGGGAAAGGGGCGGTTCGGGCAACAATGAGAATGATTCGGTTCCCCCCGTGGAGAACTACAACGGACCACGACCCTGAGGACGGCCTTGGCATGGGGCTGGCCAGTCCCATGACCTTCGAGGAACAGAGACAGTATCAGAAGCGGAAGGCCCAGTGCCAGCACCGGAAGAGGAAAAAGTCCGTCACGAACGTGGATGGGAATTACATCCCTCCTTATTGGAAGCGATTTCGTCGGTCCGTTTTGCCCTCAAAATTCCTTCTGGGGGGTAACATTCGGGATCCTTTGAACCTGGCCAGTCTAGCTGATGCTAAAGCGAATGCTGCGCTCAATGCGGAAACACCCAAATCATCCCCTGTCCCAATCCCCCTCTATCGACATGGGGAAGTGCCCGTCTTCATTCCCTAGAATCCCGACGATATCCTCGGCTTACAATGTGAGGCGGAGAATCCCAATGATTTAATTGCGGGGATCTGGAAGAATTCCTAGTCGAGGAGGCACCGGCATATTGGAAGAAGGGGGAAAGGCGACGAACTAATAGTAAATGCAGTATTGACAAGAGTGAGGACCATGACAGTGACGGGAAGGAGGCAGGGGGGGAAGGATAAGGACAGCTCTGTGTCCAGCGAGGAGGAAAAACATTTAAAACTAAAATTGTGTTCGAACAAAAAAGATTCAAAAAGGTCATGTTCAGGGTGAGGGGTCGATCACGAAAGGGGTCCTGGAGCCACCGGTCCCGATCCCAAAAACTGGGAAGAGTGTCGATTCCTCCGAAATCAAATCTAAGATTCCCTTGACAGTAAAAACCGCAACCCGAACTGAAGATTTATCAAAGTCACTGGAGATGGAACCCACTGACACTGGCACTGCCAAGAAAGAAACTGAAATTATCCCAGGTACTTCCACTGCAAATCAGAATCAGGCCGAAAACAGACCGAAGTAGAAAAGCGACCCTTTGGACGAAACTGTGAAGCAGCCCGCTGTAAATGACAGCACTTCAACTTCAATAGTGCCGTCGACGTCGACGGGAGTGGCCCGGACGCAGACCACATCAACCAAGAAAAGACCTCGTCACGGGAATCCTACCGGATGCCCTTTGAATCTCCGTCACTGAGGAATTACTGTGACATTTTTGAAACTGAGGAGCCCCCGCCGAACGTCATGGAGCCATTATTCTCACCGTCCCCAAACCGGGAGCGACGCGACGTCGGATTGAAACCGTTCCAGCCACGACCGCTCTTGTGTAAACAGTATCAACTTGAGCATCATCTTCTAATGCCAGTGACACTATAGCGACATCGACTGCTGTGTTGGTTTCGACACAAGGCAGATTTAATCGTGAGCCTAGTCATTCTTCAGCCGGGCTGTCGACGGCGCTTTAATCACCATGGACACAGTAATAATAGCCACGGTCATGGAGGCTACTTCAACAACCACCATGATGGACATGGTCACGGACACGGTCACGGTCAAGGATATGGACATGGTCACGGACATGGTCACGGATATGGACATCAGAAGCCAAACGACATTGGACACGCTATTGCAACTAGCCTCCCATCCCATCAAGTGGTCAAAGATGGAGAAAAGAAAGAGGGAGCTAAAAAAGATGAAGAGACTGCAAATCAAGAGATTGCATCGACACCAACACCAGCACTAAAATTCAGTGAAAAAGACGCAGTCTTCCAGTATGGAAATTACAATCGATACTACGGCTACCGAGCTGCGGGGGTTGGGGGGGATGTTGTGCGACTTAAAGCATTTGCAAAGGAATTCTTTCAAGAGAAGGATGCACAATAAAAGGCGATAATAATAAATAATAATATATTTGCTATTTGCGCAGTGTCCCTGTTAGCTCATAGTTAGATTTCTCTCATTTCATTAGTATTACAGAATTACCTAGATGTTTTTGCTTTGTAAATCTTTTTGTTATGAGTATTCTGTACCTACGAGTAAAAAGTTTTATAATTATTTTATTCTAGAGATGTAACTTTTAGCTTTTAGCAGTAGAATAGAGTACGGTTGTGAATGTTTAATGTCAGAGTTGTAAATATATATATATATATATATATATAAGAAATAAGTTACTATTAAACCTTAAGATTAAAATTATGTAAATTTTGAATTGCTTCTTGAATTTGAAACCATAATAATTGGGCATTGTAATAATTACTAAAATGACTAGTTACTACGGAGTTTTAAATTAGTTAATTATAGTTTGTAGTTATTAATTGAGAAAGTAGTGTGTAATATTTTTGGGACACATGTTTGTTTGTACACACAAAATGATATTCTTTTCTGCTTTTCTCAAGCATCTGTTTCAAATCATTAGTAATTAATTTTATAAATAATTAAAATAATTATAGAAATAAATTGTAATGCTTTACTTTTACTACCTCTACCTTATCTTTCCTTATGCAGTTGAGCTTTTTGGATGTCTGGTTTTAAAGTATACATACTTTAAGTACCTTGTCAATACAAGTACATGTACTTTGTACGGACATGGACGACGCAGTTGCGTTTGATGATAATTCATTATTAAAGTAATAGAAATATGAATGTGTTTAACTATAAGAAAGTAGTGAACAAAATGCTCGTCTAGAATATTGTATTAATATAATGCTTTGGTTTCAGAATTCTTATAATTAGGATCATAATAAAATAATTATTATCTGAATGATGAGTTTTTACCAAATTTGTTATTTCTAGTACTCGTTGTCACTAGTTAAATCTACAATACATATTGAAAGTCATTTATTTGATAATTTGATGGATAAGTATAACGTCGTTTTGCTGAAATTCACTGTTCCGAAAGGGCCAAATTTGAAATTAGATAATTAATAATAAGTTGGGTAATAATTTGGATCGAAACCCAAAGAATTTTTGTAATTAATTATACTTACAGCATTCAACGATGGATACTATAACGTAGTTTTCTAAAAATTAACTTTTTGGAAAGGGCCAAATTAGAAATAAGATAATAAAAAATAATTAAGGTAATAATTTTGATTGGTATACAAAGATTATTTGTAATTAAATTAATAATTGCTGCAGTTCGTGAATGCTGCTTACGTAGATATTTGAATCTCAAATGATCCTTTAAGAACGCTCACCCCGAATTCGGCGGGCAAGCTGTATGTCCTTGGGCATGATGGTGACCCGCTTGGCATGGATGGCGATCAAGTTTGTGTCTTCAAACAAACCGACGATGTAAGCCTCGCCAGCCTCCTGGTAGGAAAATACATTGATGTCACATTAAATATTAGTTTAACTTACTAACTTAAGTTTTAGTAACTTTTAAATAAATGAGGTGAAATCTTATTTTGTTAAATAAAAACATTATTCTTACGTGAAGCGCGCCCATAGCCGCAGAATTAAACCGGAGACCTGGCATGAGTCGCTCGGCGATTTCTCTCACCAAACGCTGGAAGGGGAGTTTACGGATCAAAAGTTCCGTCGACTTTTGGTAACGCCTGTTTCCACGGAGAGCGAGAGTTCCGGGTCTGGAAAGTATATATAGTCCAATGCATTAGTCATGTGAAAGACTTGAAAATCACAACAGCAAACCCACTGATTTTTTAACGATGATTGAGAATAACGAAAATGTATGCTGGTTATTACCTGTAACGACGCGGCGTCTTAATTGGTACAGTTGCAGTGCTTTGACGAGCAGCCTTAGCCTTGCTAGCCAGCTGTTTACGAGGAGCCTTTCCTCCCTTGGATGGCCCAGGAACTTGCTTCGTACGCGCCATTATCTCTCCACTCTTCACAACTGGCTAAAATAAATTATAGAAGTCACACTTTTGGCCCAATAAAACACCTATTCCAAGTTTTTAGAAAACCTACTAGGTAATTCTATAAACAGGCCGGTGGAGAAGTAGTTAATATTACTGCTACTTATACTGACTGTCATTATGTTAGTGGTAGTAAAATATTATTATTAACATCAAATCCCTACGCTACAACCTATGACCTAATCACGTCTCATTTGTCCTTTGTTGTTTGTTGGTCGGTGTACCTAGTGATTTATTGAAGATAATTGCGAATATTGGTGACGAATGAATAACTATAATATATTGCACGATGACAGTTGACAGTCGTTGTACATTCCACAGTATATAATTATCCATTAAACAAAAAAATTATGAATTCCACAAACGGGTACATATAATAACAACTGTAGTCTGCTTTACGTATAATATATCTTTATCATTCATACTGATGCTCATTGCTTGATGTTTGGGGAGTGATTTTTCCTATCGATTAGGGTCATTGGTAAAGCCAGCTAATTATGAAAATATGAAATAGGTAAATGATGTTTAAAAAGAATCATTTTCACAGTCAACAGTAACCCGAACCCGAATGGAGGCCAAATCTAAGACATTTTTTTGTTGGTTCTTTCTTTCGTGTTACAAAAAACAAAAATAACCTGGCCTGGGTTGGGGATACTAAAAAAAACTAAACTACATGCCTTACTACGTACAACCTACCTGTGACCTGTTTTTGTCTGTATGTGTGATGCGCTGCGATAGACTTAACTAATTCCATACAATGCAATTGATATTTTCGTTTCTTACTTGAAGTTGAGGTTGAAGGTATTTAAGATTGAATGAGACTGCTAACTACAGATAACAGAGAACGGACACACACAATTTCTAATCAAAGGTCACCTAGAATTTCAGGGATTCTTAGTGGTCCAATGAGACACGTCAGACACCGAAGAATGAAAATATATAATTAAAATTTTCACTTGCTACAGAAAATGCAAATGCTACATGCACCACGGAACCGAATGAACTGAATCTATATTGATTATGATAGTGAATACCGAAATGGTTAAACTCTAATGTAATTAATTAAATTTTATTTCTTACCTTAATATTTAATCCCGATTTAAGACGAAGTCAAAATAACACAGTACAAACTTTGGATTATGCTGCTACTCGGTTGAGAAGTGCTAACAGTCGGAAAGATGGCGAATGACTGACGTCGTTTAGCCGACGTCGGAAGGGAGAATGGGAAAGGGGAGGGTTTAAGGGGTTTTCCATAAATGACGTTTGCATTTTTCTGACATTTTCTCCCCCCTCTCCAAAAGTTTGCATTTTTTATCATTACCTTAAATGGAAGCTCCAATCCCCTACCTACCGTCGTTTGCAAAATCTCTTTGAACCCCTCAATGCCGGCGGATGTCTGTCCACCGTCGCTTCAATCCACCAGAGAGCCTCGCTGGTTATTGGTGTGGCCGTTGATTGCTTCTAAAGGAGGGGCCGCCCAGAAATTACGTCATCACACAAGGTATTTATACAGTGCTTGGCTAATTGTTTTTTATTTTTATTTGTTTTTTGTTTTTGGAAAAACCAAAATGCAAATTAAATGAAAATTTTTAAAGGATTTAAAATTTAGGAAAATTCTCTACACATTCGTTAACATTGGTTTTGTCAAAACATAAAATACAAGCCTTCCCAGTTTCTGCCTCATTAAGACGTCGAATTTTGTCATTCTCATCCCAGTCATGACTACCAAAGAACAGAAGGTAAGTGCGTTCTTCATTGACTAGTGCCATGGAGAGGAAATTTGTGATCAAAAGGGCAGAAGATTTTGTCGACTGTAGAAACTTGATGATGGCAGTTGACAGTGTGTCACATGTGGGTTGGTCACTGTCACTTAGCCAAGAAGGGTAAGTGTGTCAAGAAGCGAGCCAATCGTCGCCAACCATAATACGGTACGATCCATTCCCAAATAAAATCTCTCCTGACACTTTTTCTGCTGTCAACATGGGATTTTCTTCTCGTCCTTGTTTGTAAATCTGATACATTTTGTTTCCGTAATTACGGACCTTGTCTATATACATTAATATTATACTACTAATGAATTACATTAACACGGGAACATTATCATCGAGACTAACCTAGTTTGCTGGAGCCGTTCACTGTTTCAAGGTCCTCGTGGTAATTTCGCTGCCCCAGCTTTAAAGAGTTGCTGAAACAGAAAAAAAAATTCAAGAGCCTGTGTCAATAATAGAGCCTGATTCTCTAATAATGCATCCCAGTAGACCAAAAAGTAAAATATTTATTGTCTGGGGAGCGTAGTAAGAGAAAATACGCAATCAGTAGATTTGATGGCATCCCTTTCAGTCCTAATTAAATTAGCAATTTCGAATGATATCATAGCTTCTAAACAGGAGGGACACATCCTCTTTTTATTGTCACACCTTGTCATAAATTGAGGCAATAACCCACCGACCTAACTGAGGATATCAGTAATGGACAGCCCCTAATTGCCTGCAATAGGGCTCCAATAGGGCTAGGGCTGTGTAGTCATGCTTGCAAAAGGGCTCAAACACGGCTAGTGCTGTAATGTAAATATCGGTAAAAGGGCTCGAAAAGGGCTAGTGCAGTGTGTTCGATGTTAGCATTAGGGAGTGCAACTTAACAATTAAGCATAAATAGATAGTAGTCAGATACCTTCTGAAGTTGTGTTTGAGAAAGATCCCGATGTTTGAAAAATACCGACACGTCCTTAAGTCGTAGTTGTAAGTAACAAACGTGCTTTTAACGTTGGCAGGAGCACGCAGATATTAAGTACGTTCTAATTGGGTAAGGGGGCGTGTTGTTGTGGTTCATTTTTGTTGCCTACTACATACTAGAATTTTGATCACGATGGGTAGTTTATGCTAGCTCCCGTGATTTCTCATCTTGACTCATTTTGTATTTAATTTATACGTCGTAATTTGTATGCCAGTTCGAGCACATTGCACAGCAAATACAAAAACATCAAAAGTGCCTATTTATTTCTCAAGTTTATAATGATAAAATAAATTCTCCGGGCTTAAGTGTTTTAAGGGTTTAGTACACTGCATAATACAAGTTCAATAATTGTCAATCGTATTAATTAAACTCAGGCTTAATTTTGCATCCAGTACGAACAACGAAGGGTTTTAAGTTGAAGGTAAGTACGAACATTTTAATTTTATTATTTTTGTCATCCTTTTATTTTGAAGCGATTTGTATTTTACGAATGTTGAATATTTGGTGGTTGGTTGTTAGTTGGATGGAATAAGATATGACGGACATTAGTATTTTATGATAAATTATACTGTATCTTGCCGGTCGTTGTGCTGGGTCGCAATCGTTAGTTGTAAAACAGTGATTAAACTATGAAGCATTAAACCGAAAAACGAACGAAGTGTATTTGGCAATTCCGGCAAGTTCAGGATTATTCAACAAACTAACAATGCAATTAATGCTGACTTCAGTTATCATATTTTAAATTGATGTAAATTATCTTTGTTTCTACAGTAATTGTGATTCTTTGACCAAGTTTCATATTCTCGCTTGATCAAGACAAACTGACGAACTCTGGGCTAAATTCAGCTTTAGAATTCGAAAGATGTACAACAAACGACGTGTTCGATGTGAGTCTTGACTGTCATTATTACCTGAAGGGCTACGTGCAACAAGTACACAATCGAATAAAAATTTGTTACTACCCACAATCAAACAATGAAAATAAAAAA